>JAOXNQ010000001.1:3788813-3801275 GCA_028571165.1 Hypoxylon perforatum
TACACCGGCCATTTGCTTGTGCTCATATTGCTCTTGGGAAGTATTCCTCCAGCATTCCTGCAGCGAATCAGATCAGCCAATTCGAACGACTCAGCTATGATGACTTTGCGAAGAACTGGAGCAGCAAGCCATTTATACTAACTGATTGTATCCAACGCTGGCCGGTTTGTGGAGAATGGAACATCTCAGAACTGCAGAGGAGATACTCGGATATAAAGTTCCGGGCTGAAGCTGTAGATTGGCCATTCTCTACTTATCATGAGTATATGACTAAAAATGAAGACGAGAGCCCACTCTATCTATTCGATAAAGGCTTTGTAGAGAAGATGAATATTCAGATTGGGCACAACACCGATGATGCCGCATACTGGCCACCCGAATGTTTCGGCTCAGACTTATTCGAGCTGCTCGGTGATGAGAGACCGGCTCATCGCTGGCTTATCATCGGTCCTCAACGTAGCGGCTCAACTTTCCACAAGGATCCGAATGGAACCAGTGCTTGGAATGCTGTTTTAGAGGGATCGAAATACTGGATTAGTACGTATACTCCGAATATTTTCTTGTTCTTCTATCGAGGCATAGATCATCCCGCTGTATGGTTTCGTATAGCGAAATAACCAAAAATAACTTGTGAAACGTTGAGGGATGACGACTGACTATAGATTGTGTAGTGTTTCCTCCGACGGCGCAGGTTCCCGGCGTCTATGTTTCAGGGGACAGCAGCGAAGTCACAAGCCCGCTGAGCATAGCTGAATGGTTACTCGAGTTCCACGCAGACGCACGTGCGCTACCAGGCTGCGTGGAAGGTGTATGCAGAGCTGGCGAGATTCTACACGTGCCTAGCGGCTGGTGGCATTTGGTTGTGAACCTTGAGGATGGCATTGCTCTTACTCAAAATTTTGTTCCCAAGTCACACCTCGCAGACGTACTGTCATTTCTTAAGGATAAGCCGGATCAAGTGACGGGGTTCAAAAGAAACATCGACAATCCGTACGACCTTTTTGAAGAGCGGCTCAGGGGCTACGACTGTGAGCTTCTTGAGAAAGCTCTCGACGAGTTGGAACGCAGGAATCAGACCAAAAAGCGAAAATGGGAGGAGGCAATTGGCAACAAGAACGATACTGGTGATAGTAGCGGTGGGTTTAGCTTTGGCTTTGGGGACGAGGACGAGGAGATACCGTAGAATTAACAGTATGTATGACAGAAAGCTGGTGTTACATGGAAATATTGGCAAGAGACGCGCTATAATACGTGTAAGACTCATCAATAGGCGTGGGGGTATTACAAAAATCAAGCTATCCTGACTTGGCGGTGATAAGGCCGCGTTCGGCCCCGGTCAGCGCCTCTTTGTCTCATAGTCAAGCGGCTGAGCGGTGGAAAGAATGTAGATGGCTTACCTCTATCTACACAGGCGTGCTACCTACGTTTCCGGGAATCAACATAGCCGATACGCTGGATCTCGGTCCATCTGTACATCCACCGCCTCGCTCTCTAGGAGGCTTAGTGGACTGTATTCCATCATTCTGGAACCACTGGACCAGAGTAAAAGTTTTAATAAGAGCCAATCTAACCTTGTAATATCTGGCGTTTCGGTGTAAGTAATGAATGCATGTGCTCGCCCTGGAGATATGGATAGAGTTATGGGTCAAATAAGCTGCCTATAAGCTGCCTACTAGGCGACTGGTTAGGTATATCACCTGTCGCTACATAGGTAAGCTTTATCGCGTTCGGTATACATATCTCTCATAGAGTACCTATCCAACTGCAGATGGTGTAGCACAATACAAAATCCAGACATGTAGCAATACGTATGGGGCGTTTGGGGCGTCTCGAGACCCTTGAGACAAAGCCCGGCTCCGACTAGAAACTCGACAAGAAACATGAGGTACTTCATAATACAGCTCATTTACATGGGTGGGGCAACCTTTTATTAGCATTTTAGCACGAGTGCAGAGGTAGCTTATTGTATTCAGCGGTCCCTTTAGGGGAGCTGGGCTTCCCCCCACATGATTGCATCAACCCATCCAGAACCATCTAACGTTACTGGATTCCCAACCAGCCGACATCTCTCCTGCGAAGCCTCCCTGTTCCCGCGACACGCAAGTGCTACTCTAAGGCCGACCAGTACCAAGACCAGGTCCTACATACCAGCATATATGTATGTAGACCTCAAGCAGAAGCACCAGCAGCACCAGCAGCACCAGTACCGGCACACGCACACGCAACTGGAGCTGAAATCTGACAAGGCTTTTCTGATCTGATTCACTAATGCACTACACACTGCACACTGAATCACTGACTGACTCCCGTACTTGAACTGTAGCATTACAATACTCGGACTCACCTTCGTCCCAACCTGCTTTGTCAGGACATTTTCTTTAGCACAACTCAAATCTCGTCTCACGGCATTTGCATAATGCGAATAGTCACTTATTCTCTGTGGCACCCATCCTTCAGTTAACCCGCCGCCCTTTTTTTTCTCCTTCCGCGCCCTTGCGCCCATCTTTCCCTCGATTCATTTTCTAATCGTATAGGTATGTAGGTAATCTACCACGTCCTTCCCAATAAAGACACCCCGGGGCTTGTGTCTTGCTGCCTCGACATCGCCCAGCCTCACCGTACACCCCCTTCGCGCTAATCGTACTCGTACTCGATATATTTCATCAGCGTCCCGACCCGTCCTGCTTACCCCCCCTTACTTCCTTGCTTGATCTCGATGTTCTACTGACACTCGCCGCCGCTTCCAAGACGCTTAATCATGGTTTCCGACGAAACCTTCGAGATATGTCTTCCTGTCCTACAGGATCCGGACCTCGATGACGACGAGAAGACGGACAAGCTCGAGGACTTGTTAAAGAAAGAGACCACGCTGAATGGCTCGAGTTTGGAGAATGCAGTTCTCGACGTGTTATGGCGATACCGCGAAGGAGGAGGAAGTGCGACCTCGCCTCCCCCGATCCGACAGACCATCCTCCGCCGACCATCTCCAGCCTCGTGGCGGGGTTCTTCGACGCCTCTATCCGGATCTCCTCGACTGGGGGTAAGCCCTCTGGCCCCGCCAGGATTTGTGCCTACTAGCCTCAGCCGGACCAAATCCTCAACCGTGTCGCCATTTTCCTCCCCGCGCCCCTCTCCGCGCCTCGCGTTCGCCGCCCCCGTGATACCACATAGTCCGAATCTAAATGCCTACGAGTTTGCCAGTGACACGAGCCCTTCTCAAGAGATATTTGGTGACCTCCAGACTGAAAATGTTGATTGGTTAGTGAGCGACGATGCACTCAGCATTTCTTCCTCCGTGGGCACGCCAAGCGGTCTCAACGCCGCTGCTCCCGAGTACGTGTCCGCTCAACAGTCGGATATGACTCCGTATGATATGCTGCGCTCCATCCTCGGGCAGTCCAAGTCCGATGAAGAGATTGAGGCAGCTCTCGCTATGCATGGCTACGATCTCAGTGCTACTATAGCGTCTATAATGGAGTCGCAAGGTCAAGACTCGTCCAGCACCGCCGGACTTACCCCTGAATCCAAGAGCGTGCTTATCGGGAAATCCATGAGCAGACCTACAACGCCATCAACCCAGCAAAAGGCTGGCATTATCTGCAAATTCTACTTATCTACAGGGCAATGCCTCAGGGCAGATTGTCGATTCAGCCATGATCTCAGCAATCATATTTGCAAGTAAGTTCTAGTCTGTCGCCTCCAAGACCTCTCGACGCATGCTAATCTTGTAGGTACTGGGTTATGGGCAATTGCCTGGCTGGGGATACCTGCATTTTCTCCCATGATCCGGCTCACCTTATGAACCGGCTTAACGTAGATGGTAGTAGTACTCCTCCGCAGAAAAGCCAGAACTTGCAAGTCCAGGACTTCAGTTCGTTTCCGGCTCTTAGGCCAGGCACTCCCGAATTAAATCCCTTTGCTGCCAGCTTTAATTATACAGGGGCCGGTGTGACGCCTCCGCCCGGGCTGAAGCCTGCACATGGCTACACGGGCAGCGATGGGTCTCGCTCGCGCTCGCGGCCTGGAAGTCGGCACCAGATGAAGGAAGGCTTGAGTGCGCCGTCGATAGACGACAATGATGCGTTTCCTTCTCTCGGATCTGCTTCCGCCAAGCCTAATAAGAAGCATCATGGAAAGCGTGGTGGACACGGACACGGCCACAAAGACAACTTTACACCAAGTTCTCTAGCTGATATTGTGAAAATGTCGCCATCTCCTGGTCCTGGATCCAGTTCTAGTCGGCAGGATTCCAAGAAGATTGGCCGTAATGGAAGTGCTACGAACGTAAAAAATGGAGAGAACAGCCCTGCGGCCCAGAATATTCCGATGCCGAGGCATATTCCATGGCTTGAGACAGGAGACAGAGCCAATAAAGCCTACCTGAAGGCTCGCCAGGAGGCCATCAAGCATGGTGGCCTCCGAAATAAGTTCTTACAGAGGTTTGTCGGCCTTCGTCCTTTCTTGCAAGTTTACCAAGCTAATACAATTTCTAGTGCTGCCCAGGCGTGGAACCGCAACGATGCGCGAGCAGCAAAAGCTCTTAGTCTTCGGGGTCAGAGCGAGAATGATCTAATGCGAAAAGCTCACCGCGAGGCAGCGCGCGAATTGTACGAGGAGCGCAATAAGCAAAGCTCATCCAACGCAGAAATCTACGTAGATCTACACGGGCTACATCCGGAAGAAGCTGTCGAATACCTAGAAAAAATGCTCTTGGACAATAGCAAGGAAAGCAGACCTGTATATGCTATCACCGGGACGGGTCATCACAGTAAGAATGGGAAAGACAAGGTGGGTAAAGCGATTAGAAACTTCCTCAACGAATGGAGATACGCCTACCGCGAGTTCTCAGTCCCGGGAGATCGCAACAATATGGGAGGGCTCCTCGGAATTGACGCAAGGAGCTGGGACAAGTCACTATCGAGAGATGGTTCAAAAGAGAAAGAGGAGGAGGCCAAGGAGGATGTTGATATCTTGAGCCAGGGAGTGGAAATCGGAGACGGAAAGGTGCGACTCCTCGTTCGAGATCCTCCCAAGGGACCGAGTGGAAGCCGGGGGCGGTGACCAGCGGAGGATAATGAGACAAATAAAGCAAGTTGAAATATTATAAGCGGCTTAAAGGCTATTATTTATCATTCATGGTAGATATCTAGGTAGCGATTACAGTGTAATTGAACCCTGATGAAAGGGGCCTTGGAAGCTAGAGGCTATACGCGGGCCGACGCGAGCGCGGTTGCAATGAGCGATGCTCCCTCGTTGTTAAATCGGGGTTCATGATGTAATCCCGCCCTGTCCATTATATGGGTAATCGGTACTTGCATGTACTTCTACTGCCAAGTCACGCTGGTCGCGACGTCTCAGATCGCAGACCCCAAATCCCCTCGACGGCTGTCGACAGGAGTTCAAGTGTTTCATTCTTATTTGTACCTAGGTATTGTTCTATGCTTGTTTCCTGCAGTGAACTAGATAGCTCTATCTCTCTGCCTAAAACTAACTAAACACCGCACTGCGCATTGGGATCGTGGCTGAGTTCTGCTGACATACATCCATCCTGACCATCCCACCTCGGACTTATACACCTGTATATCACCTAGGTACATACAGGTACTTCACCCTAGGTGTGTTATACAGGCAGACAGGGTAGACACGGGTACAGATCTACGCAGGCCCAGGCGCAACCTAACGCATGGTATCCTCCCAATTGGTCATGCTTTTTAGCTCTCAGCCGCTTCATCCATCACAGCCAACGTTGAAACGTAAGATTACACTGTTCGAATAGGTACCAACATCTGTGCCCCATCGTCTCCTTTCTGCTCAGGGATTCCCATTGATTTCTATCTTCACGCTCCTTCGTGAGAAGACCTTCGTCGTCGCCTTTTTTTCTACTACCTATCGAGCCTATGCCGGCAAATATGGCCAGGTAGTGCCGAACGGAAGCAATTCGATCTACCGCTACTAAAAAGTCGGAAGTTGAAAAGTCGAAAGTCAAAATACTCCTAGATCGAGATCGAGCTTCGAATTTCCGTCTATCCCGACCTTCCCGATCCGAATTGTCAGAGTCTTAAAAGAGCTATACGAAACCAAAATACCCAGACCGACGTCAAGATGCCTGCCGAGCCCTCCGAAGACCAAGGCCCCATGCTATCAACCACCTCGCTCCCTCCCTCCTCGCTCTCGCCCCTACCCTCTCCCTCGCCATCTCCCGCGCCGCCCTCCCCCCTCGCCGACAATGTCCCGGTGCCGCCATGGGTCCGCCCGAGCCCGCAGCGACCAACATCCGGGAGCAACGCGCGGCGGCTATCGACGCCGTACTCGCGGTCCGCCGCCGCCAACGACGACTCGCGGGCGCCGCTGGGCCGGCGCCTGATGCGCGGGAGCGTGGACCTGATGAATCGATTATTAAAGCTCTTTTACAACCTGTCGCCAGCGCAGCGGGCGCTGGCTGTACTGGTCACCATCGCCATTAACGTGCTCCTGATATTGTTCCTGGTGTATTCGCACCGCATCTTCACGGCGCTGTCGCCCGTAGCCGCGGGGTGGCGCGCGCTCCCGGGCGGCTGGGTGCTCGCGTTCCTGCTGACTTGTATAACGGGGTTCCCGCCGATGATCGGCTATAGCACGGCCGTCACCATCTCCGGGTTCGTGTACGGGTTTCCCGGCGGGTGGCCTATCGTAGCCGGCGCCACGGTGTTCGGATCTACGGCCGCGTTCCTTACGTCCCGCACCGTATTCAGCGGGTACGTGCATGCCACCGTCGGCGCGGACAAGCGGTTTGTAGCGTTGGGCCAGGTGCTACGCAAAGACGGGCTGCTCGTCTTAGCAGCTATACGTTTCTGCCCGCTGCCCTTCAGCCTGAGCAACGGGTTCCTGGCGACGATCCCTAGCATCACGCCGCTGCGGTTCGCGCTCGCCACCGCGCTGTCCACGCCCAAGCTGCTTGTGCACGTCTTCATCGGCAGCCGGCTCGCGTTGCTGGCCGAGAGCGGCGACAAAATGAGCGTCGGCGACAAGGTCATCAACTACCTGAGCATGCTGGTCGGGTCCGTCGTCGGCATGGCCCTGGGGCTGTTCATATACCGCCGCACCATGGCGCGCGCCAAGGAGCTCGCGCGCGAGGAAGCTGCCAGCAATGGTCTCGTCGTAGATGATGATATCGATGCTGGTGAGCTCGATTATGCGGACCTCGAGGAGGGCGTGCTGAGCGGAGGGAGGAGACACGCTGGCGAGGCGGACGAGGCGGCGCTGATGGATGGCGACGATATATCGCTGTGGGAGACGGACGCCGCTGATGGCGGGTATAGAGACGAGGATATGGGTAGCGAGGGGGTCGAAGACAGGCAGGGCGTGAAAGGAGAGCACAGATAAGTATGCACCATCTATGTTCTAGTATTCATATCAAGGAAAGGGTTTTAACGGAATTTTACGTTCGGCGTTTTGGCGAAGCAAAAGAGGCTCGGCTAAGATAGGACATGGCATATTTACTGGCATTTCGGGATGTACGGAATACGGCATATACTTTATCACAACTTGGTAGAAAGGGACAGACAGTCAACAGATCAAGATTTTGGTCAAAATGTAAAACCAAGCAAAATCATCGTCAATTTCCTACAATGAAGGGTATCGTCCTGCTATGGTAGTTCCCCAACGCCTAACTAAAATGCAAATATGCAACCCATCGTTACGCTCTGTAAAGAAACTCTTAAACAATCAAAATCTTCCTGAAGACACCATCGTGGTCCTCTAGGACATTAACGCCTGGAAGCCCTGCCACGCCGGCAAATGCCTTGTTACCAGCCGGTTGTCCGAGTTCATCAATCATAATGGAAACAAAAATTACATGACCCTGATCTGTGGTCTACTTTCCCGGACACCTACTATGAAAAAGGCTAGTACCGCCAACATAATTCACCGTTGCCCTTGAAAACTCTGCATAAATCGTATCGCATCCTCGATGGGATAACCGATGAAGACGGGACCAGTGAAGAGCATCTGCGGCTTCTGATCTTGCTTCCGGTGGTCCAGCTCAGCTGGGTTGATGAAAGTAGGCTGCGGCGGGATGCTCGTAGCGTGAGGCTCCGGCACTGGCATGGAGTGCTGGCTGCTCACCGCGACTTCGCCGTGTCTAATAGAATTCTTGTCTCCATGTCTGGCAGCAGGCGACGAGCCGTTCATCATTTGCGCCATCTTCGTGTGGTCAAAGGGACATTTCCCGGTTTTCGCCGGCGTCGCTTGATGCGGCAGCGACGAAGGGATATGGACGGGCGCTGGAGGGGGAGATTCAGGCCGCTCGATATCATCACCGTCAGGAGTATCATAGATGGGTACTGAGATGCCCCAAGGACGGCTCGGAGATTCGCCTACTCGCACCTCCTTAAGAGGGCGGTCGAAATGGCTCTGCCTATCCAAATCCTCTTCGTTGTGCTCCAAAGCAGTACGATCCGGATCATCCGTAGGGGTCGCGCTAACCGTTTGAGCCCAGGTCTCAACCCGGTCGTGCGAGGTTCTCTCCACCTCGCTCTGGGGCCGCGTATCTTGCTCCGGCAACATGGGCTGATGGATTTTACTCAAACCCTCAACCATGTTGGCGAGGTTCCCATACTTAGCATCCAGCTTCCTGATGTGCTCTTCGTTCTTCTGGTATCTTCGCACGCAAACTTCGTGGCTCCTTGGCAACTCGTGCTTATGGGTCTCCAGGTATTGGGCGATCTCCTCTGGAGAATGCTGATCCATATACCGGATAGGGCATTTGGAAGCAGCTGGTTGAGAGGTCGGGTCGTCATACATGGCAGCGCACATAGGATCTTGGTTGTCATGGGGTGCAGAGCCAGGATGGCTATTGGGAGCGTCATCATGTTTCTCTTCTGTCTTGGGCTGGGAGAAGGGACAGTCCAGGTTGCCCTTCCTCCCCTCAACGGTAAAGTCCTGCTCGAGAATTGTGGAGAGGGTAGTCATGGTGGTAGGAGGGAAGCTGTCTCTACTAGACCGACTGCTTTTACTAGTAGCTGTCAGGGACGAGGCAACGCGTCTACCTTCCCTAATGATGACGGCAATCTGGTGTTTCGAGTCAGACGCCTTTCTTCTAGGTAGAGGAACAAAATTTGTGTTGGCTAGGGACGGGTTGTGCAGTTCGGGCGGAATTTGCAGGTTTAGCAGGGTTTCCGAGATTTCGGTTGCCGCTGGTGCATATTTGTCGGCCAGGTGCTGGAACTATTCCGAAGGAACGAGGTTAGCAATCCACGTGTCCAAGAGAAAGGAAGCTAGGATTTGTAATCAAGTTCCGCATTGCCGTAGGATATCAGAAATTAAAACATATTCGTCAAACAGTGCTACCATTAAGGTCGCTCTTGATCTAGAGCTAATTTGTTCATCATATAATGCAGAGGTAAAAGAGAAAGAAATAGTATATCGTACCTGTTCGTGAGCATATCGAAGTTTATGCTCCAGGACAGTTTGCCTGTCGGTTAAATTTTGTACTTCATCAGCTAAGGCATTAAAAGACTCTACTAAGGTCTGAGTAAGATTTTGATAATTCATCTCCTAGTAAAAGTTTGGGAAAAGGAAGGAAGGAAGGTGTGTGAATTACAAAGATTATAAAGGAAAGGAAGAGCAGCTGAGGTGCTGAAGAAAAGTTGCAGGATGTGAACCGAATGTTTGGTGGAATGGGCAGAAAAAATACCGATTAGGGCCGACCTCCGAGGCATAGGTGGGGAATCCCCTCGCTGGAATGGATTTATTGGACCTTCTATTGCAGCTAATATTTTAGCGTGTAAGTCTCTGTCCTTGTCGACATTTAGAGCTAGACAATCACTAACTCGTCATAATTCAAGCACTAATCCTCTTAATAAGCGTACCTTGGATAGGTAAGTATAGCAAAGACGCAAAGGGAAGGTATACAGGTCATACCAATCTCCAGTTACTATTATTGACACCAAGTGTTACTCTAGAGTTCAAAGTCTCAGAAGCTATTGTAGATACCTCCTATCCATTATAATCAAAGCTCCACCTTCAATTGATATGAGGCTCTTCCCCCGCTTAAACCCGATCCCCTCTCTACATGTGAACCATAACATTGCCCCGTTTCGTCGTTCATTTAGTGAGTCTGTGCGAAATAAGAAAGCTACAGCTATGGCCCCAGTCGTTGCTCGTCTTGTGTCTCAAGGCAAGCCATATCTTGTGCCAGGTGAGCCTATACAAAGACATGGCTTTGATAGCTTCTGCACCGATTAACGTGCCCCGCGTTAGGCAAGGTGCTCGTAAAGGAGCTCTGGTTCGAGGTTCCCCTGGACCATGACAAGCCAGACGGTACAAAACTAAAGCTATTTGGAAGAAGTGGGATTAAATATGATCGGCCAATTGTCGAGTCATGTTCATCTGAAGCTGAGCAAAGACCCTACCTTGTCTACCTTCAAGGTGGCCCTGGAATGGGCACGTCTGCGCCGCAGGACTCCCCCTTATCCAAGTACTTCCTTGACAGGGGCTACGAGCTGCTCATGCTAGATCAACGAGGCACCGGACTCAGCGCGACCATCTCTGCAAACACCCTCGAAACAATTGGCAGCCCCCAAGAGCAGGCCGATTATCTCAAGTTCTTCCGAGCCGATATGCTCGTCAAAGATAGCGAGGCCGTCCGTCTTTGCTTAACTAAGGACTACCCCGAGGAGAAGAAGAAATGGAGCACTTTTGGTCAATCCTTCGGCGGCATGATGACGTTGACCTACCTATCGTTCGCGCCCGAGGGCCTGCGGGAATCTTTCATCACCGGTGGCCTCGCCGCTCTAGATAAGGGGCCGGCTGAGGTATACCAGGCGACCTACCAAAGATGCATAGCGCGAAACGAGGCCTACTACAAGAAATTCCCGGAAGACGTCGCTACCGTCAAGTGGATCGCAGAAAAGATCATCGAGCTCGGCGGCGAGAAGGGCGTTCCGCTACCTGCAGGTGGGTTTTTGACAGTCCGGCGATTCATGACCATTGGTCTGAACTTCGGCACCCATGGAGGCGTCGACAAGGTGCATAGTTACATCACGAGGATGAAGGCAGATATAGACCAGTTCGGCAAGTTCACCCGCTACACGCTTAACGAGCTGGAGCAGGACAACGTGTGGGACTTAGCACCCATCTACACGTTACTACACGAGCCGTGCTGGTGTTATGGTCCAGGCGTAGCCGGAAAATGGGCGGCCGAGCGGGTTGGCCAGTCTCTGGAAGAGTACCAATGGCTGCAGGCGGACTGGGCCGGGCCCAAGAGCTTAGGCGATAAGCCACTGTACTTTTCCGGCGAGATGATCTACCCGTTCCACTTTGAGACATGCTCTGAGCTCATCAAACTTAAGGAGGTTGCCGATATCCTCGCCAAATTCGACGGGTGGGCACCTCTATATGACATAGAGCAGCTAGGCAAGAACGAGGTGCCTGTCTACGCGGCGAGCTACAACGACATGTACGTCGATCCGGACCTGGCACGAGTCACGGCTTCGAGGATCAAGGGCATCAAGGTGTTCGAGACGAATGTCTTATATCACAACGCGCTCCGCTCGAACTCAGACGACGTGATACCCCAGTTGCTCAAGTTGCGCGACGACACCATCGATTGAAAGACATAATGCAGACTATATGGCAAGCGACCTCTAGCTCGAATAGATAGAAAAGAAAGTGGTAGCAATTTGCCGTTGAAAGAAAGTTTAAACTCCAAGACAAAATGGCACGCCCACTAGTAATCCCGTTGAAATTGATATCACCCCGATATGCCGTTTGCTGTACACGTGCTAGTAGTTGGTAACCGACTTCAGAATACCTAATTCCGCCTGCTTGCCTTCTCGCTTGTGCGCCCTGTTCTTTGTAGCTGTCCATGTAAAGCCCTTCTTACATCGGCATCATCTACTCTTCCATGAAAATAAAAATAAAATCAACTCAAAAATCAGCGCGTCCCCACCCGCGCAAGCCGCCCATAAAATTCCTTGGGTCGTTCCTCGGAAACGGCATAGGCGGCGGCTGCGGGAACACGGGGCGCTCCATGGCCGGTAACTCATTATGCTCGAGCTCGCGGCGGCCGAGCGTCTCCTTGAACATGAGCGCGGAGACCTCGGGATGCACATGAAAGAACTCGGCCGTGTCCTCAGGGGCCCGGCGCCACATATGCGGATTCAGAAACCCGACACGCGCAAACACCATACGCAACAAAGGGTCGGATTCGGGCAGGCCCTGGTACAGCTTGGCGCAAAGGTGCAACACCTCGATCTGGGCGGCGTCGGCGCCGGCCGTCTCGAGCTGGTCGATGGTGACGCGCGCGACAGCGCGCTTGAAGTCGTCGAGCAGGAATTTGTTGCCGCAGATGTACACGTCGATGTTCAACTCATAGGCCAATAACCAGGTGTGCAGGTCCTGACCCTGGATGCGGTCGCCCCGGTCCGCGCCACTACTGTTATTCCCGCCGCTGCCCGGGGGTGGTGGCGGAGGCGACGGCGG
>JAOXNQ010000001.1:3803713-3851025 GCA_028571165.1 Hypoxylon perforatum
TGGGTGCGCGCCCTCGGGGGCTCCGCATTGCCGACAACGCTGCCTGGGGGCATATCGCCGGCGTGCATCGGGACGTTGGGCTGCGGGGGGAAGCGCGGCGCGGCGCAGTTCCAGCACGGTGGGCCGCCTCTCGTTAGACACTGCCGACAGGCGCAGCCCAGCCGGTGCGCGCCGGGATGCTTGCGCCTCATCCTGTCCAGCTGGCGCTCGGCGCGCCTCCGTCTCCTCTCGCGGCGCCGCTGGGTCTGGGCCGTGGAGGAGTCGCTGAGGTTGCTCAGGCTCGAGTCCGAGTCCGAGCCGGCGTGCTCGTCTTCTCCATGTCGGGGCCTCGCTAGCTCATCGGGAACTATTTCTTATCAGATCATAAGAAAGTATTAGATTGGAGTTTGATATCGTACTAAGGACTGTTGCGGCAGGTCTGATGGGGACATATTTGTTCTCGTAGAGAAAAGCTACGACAAAATGAAATATCGCCGGGTTTTCTTCCGGGAGATCGATAGCCTGGGCTTCTGACTCTCTAAATTCGCCACATAGGGCTTTTCTGAAGAACTCGGCCTTCAAGAGAACAGTCTTATGAACCTGAGACTTTTCAGTAATTACTAGTCTTTATTGAGTAGTGATACGACTGACGTAAAATGTTTCGCACTCCGGCGCTGTACCGACACGGAGTGGCACGATTGGGGAGTTAAATCGTCTGCAGTATATGGCTTAGCTATGCTAGGTATTCAGTAGGGTCTATGGATAATAGATGCTGAGATGTGTTCAACTGAGCCAAGGGATATAGAATTCAAAAAACAAGTTCTATCGTCAATACTCGCGAACCTCGGGACAAACTCGCGCATCTTGTGTTGGCGCTGTCGTCGATGTGTACAAAGACAAGGATGGGATTGTTGGCATGACGTATCAAATTCAGTCACTCTTACCCATCGGCTGAGGATAGCCAGAGGTCTTCCTTTGGATCTAGGACTTCGGCAGCGTCACGATCTCCTTCGCCGTGCATCGTATCTAATACGACTACACCCGGCGGAATGATAGATGGTGCTCTCATAGCATCGTTCAGCGTCATTCTTCCCGTATTCAATCCACTAGGTCCTTCGCCAGAATCTTCCGGTCGAGCCATATCCGGAGTCATTGTGAAGGGAAGGCTCCCGCTCGCTGGCGTGAACCCCCAAAGATTGGAGTCCTTAAGCCGGCTTTACGCCAATAAAAATTTGCTGGACAAAGGTATCTTATCTTCAGATGGAAGCTCGGCACATAAAGAAATACTTGAACCAAGCTACCGAACCAGCTGAGCGAGTCACTTGTGTTGCCTCCTACACGTATAAATCGGTCATTACCGATACTGAGGCAATCAATCAAACATAGAACTAACGGCAGCAAAAGGAGGTACCACGAGCTCAGCCGTATCATGGGCGCCTCGTGCGCTACCCTACAAGCTCAAACGGCATTATGCACACTAGAGGCAGTGCCAAGAATACTCAGAACACTCGCCATACCTGAATGCGAAATCACGAGGGGGTGTAGTGCTCAACACAAGAACAGGGTTGGCGTGCAGCGATTTGCTAATGTTGAGACACGCAGCGTCCCTGTGAGTGGCTGAAGCAGCCAAAACAAGAAAACACACAGTGGCTGTGAGCCTGGAACCAACCTCGCACACTGTCAGTATCGAAGATCTCACATAGGTACTCCACTCGCAATAGATCTTCGACTTGTCTCAGGGATAACGCTATAACAACTATCAGTAAACTCTGTGATAGTACCTGTTAGGTTTGATTCAACTAAAACAACTCAATAAAGTATTAGAAGGATCTTCCTGTCGGAGGAGTTATAGCAGCATGGTTGCATACCGACAGGCCACGGGTTGAGGGCAGGGCAGATAGCGAGTTGGCCAGTTGGGGTAAACACAGGCGCAGGCGCTTTGCCTACTCCTCATAGACCTGCTGCATCATCTCCATTTCTGTATAAGCGTTAGCTGCTGTGCTGCAAAGGGGTGGAGTCACATGTGCGTACGCCACAGTTTGTTCGCAGAGTCTGCAATTACTTTCGCTTTGGCTAGAAGCTTTTCTTCGTACTTTTGTTCGTCCTTTGACTTAAGCCTCACTTTGCTTGGTTGCGCCTTTTGCGCCTTGTCAGTTCATCTTCAGCACAAATGGCGTTTTCGGGGTTCCTACGGACCTGCATAAGGATTGGTACCAGTTCTTTAGGATCCGCATTTGCAATTGCTGCCACCGTTTTAAATCCGTTCTCGTAGAAGACCCTCGCTGTTCGGCTCTTGATGAATGTGACCTTTGCCAAAGCTAACAAGTCTGACTTCGCTCCAGCGTTTAATCTGTCCGAAAAGTGGTCAAGTATGGCAGCCATCGCCCTGATCGTATGATTAGTTAGTCTCGAGCTCGACTTAGGAATAAGGCACGACTCCAGAGTAGCCTCAAATGCCAAGGTCGTATCTAAACCTACCCCCAATTCATCTGCTCGCAAAATTTAATCACTATACCGGATAAAGTCAGTACTAGACATACTCGAGGGCACTATAGATGTCTTCAAATCGGAGTTTGAACTCACTCCCGGCAGCAAATCCTTGGCACGTCTGCGCGAGCGTCTGGACAGCACCCCGTGGAACATCGTACTTGCGAGAGATTAGATGAATGGGCATTTCGTTACAAATGTCCCTCAACTGCAGAGCGAGATAGAATCGCCGATAGATGCGAGAAATCTCCTGTTCTGCCGGTGTCGTTTCTTTAAGATTCCCACCCTGGGCCCTGAGATAGTTCAGCATGGACGTCTCGAAGTAGACCTAACTGCTTACATCTTATTTACTTGTGTCGGTTTTAGACCAAGAAATGTCATAACGCGCAGCCCACTATCATCGAGGCGCTCCATTTCTGACCTGAATACTTGCCAGTTGATAACAACGGATAAATCTTGTACTGGTGTAAACATGTACAGAACATCTATGATCTTATAAGTTGTTGCAGTGAAATGACTTGTCAGTTATGAAGGTAAAGGTATATGGTATGAAACAAGCAACAACAAACTTGGACTGGTTGATTAACTTACGCATCTCTCCATCCATTACGAAAGCACGTAATGCACGCTGCATTTCGCGATGGACGAAGGCACCGTCTTCTGGTTCCAGTGATGAAGCCACGACCGCCTTGCCCAGCTGTGTCGCAGCATAGTTGTCGGACTCGGACTGGATAAACCCCATCTCAGCTAAGTCTCGTAGGCTAGACTCCACGTGGGTCTCGATGTTATCGGACGTAGCGGATAGATGTAGTAGAGTCCGCTGGATGTAGTCGAGAACAGTATCTCTGGAGTTAGCTAGCCGTATAGCAATGATTTCTAGCAATGCTCGCTGTATGCGATGCTTGTCAGTTGTGAGGCCGCTCGAAATCTGAGGTAATTCGGCATGCATAAGCTCAATGACGTCTTTCAGGTCATCCTTTCGACAGCATAAGTAAGTTTCCCCGATTTCATCTTTTCCTTTTCTTCCCGCACGGCCGCGCATCTGACGTAACATAGAGGGCCCGATTAAGTCTCGGCCCATTCGCGCATTATGAAGTATAACTCTTCGAGCTGGAAGGTTGATACCAGCAGCTAGGCTACATGTTGCTGTCAGAACTTTCAACACACCGTTATCGTAAGCGTTGGCGATTAGATCGCGTTCTTCTGTCGTTAAGCCAGCATGGTGAAACGCAACACCGGATGGGATCGTTTCTGCTAAAGTTGGGTCAAGCCCTGTACTCAGACTGCGCAGATCTGCCAAGAGATCTAGCCTTTTCTCGAGCATCGTTGGATCGAGGGAGCACGTATTGCGCAGAGCACGGCTGATAAGCCGCGCGTTAAACTCGCAGCCACCTATGATAGGTTAGTACACTCAACTTAGATATCTAGCCGCGCTTCTCGTAGTGTCGAGAGTCACATGAAACTTGGGGACAAAAGATACGACATACTACAAATATGTTAGCATTTCAAGCTTGAGAACACGAAGGCGAGGATTCCAAGTTCAGGACGATTTCACACATACCGACGACTATTACAGAATACAAGAGCGCCGAAATCCGATTTGGCTGTCTCAGTAGCTAGCGCTACAACAGCGTTTAAGACTGGATCTTTTAATTCTTTGTGTGGGCTAGGATGGACGATTCTCACGGGTTGGGTTTGGGGCTGGCTAGCGTTGGAATCGGAAGCGAGCTGGCTGGCGGTCTTCAGGAGACCACTGGTTGACGAAGCCGGGTAGATCTTGCCCTCATGGACAAGATGCTCCTCGATCGGCACCGGACGATAGAAGGTGCAGTATGTATGTGCGTTTAGCCAGCGCGATAATAAGTCAATGTTCTGCAGCGTGGCACTCATGCCAACAATCTGCACTTCATGTTCGAGGCTTAGCAGTTTTGTAGCAATGAGTTCCATGAGATAGCCACGGTGATCATCGTCTACCATGTGTAGCTCGTCTAAGACGACAGACCTAAGGTTGGTGATAGTGCATTCGTTGATAGCAGCGTTAATGAGTGTATTTGCCTATATTATTATTAGGCTTAGGTATGTCACACCGACACCATAGATAACGGACCTTCTCGAAAGTACAGACTCCAATGTCAAAGTCTGACCATGTTGCGCGGACTTTTCCGCCACCGAAGAAACCAATAACTCTGACGCTATCCTCATCGGCGCGCCTTTGCCAGAGGGAACTTTCTTCCTTTTTGGGTGTGTCCTGATTAGACTGCTGTCGTTTGAGACCGTGGACAATATTCCGTAGCCATCGAACTTTCTCCTGGACCAGAGCAACATACGGGAGCACGAGCAAAGCTTTAGAGTCGCTATCCTCGAGAACTCTCTTCAACATTAGAATATCGGCGACTAACGATTTGCCGCCTCCTGTGGGTGCGGTATATACCAAATTCCTCGTCCCATTCAGGAGGCCAGGGCCCAAAAGGCATTGCTTTTGCCAGGGGTAGATGTCTTTTATACCGAGAGCTTTTAAATTATTCACGAGTGGTTCAGACAAACCATATCTTGGAAAGGATAGCGAGAGTGAGCGATCAACGGTTGATGTAGGGGTAGCAGGAATGGCTAGGCGTTGCGAGTATTCGGAAGTTCGCGCAGCAGAATCAGGATCAACAGCTTCAATGGTACTAGCAGACAATTCAGGAGGTTCTTTCCCTATAGTCGATGCTCTTTGGAATTGTACGGCTCGTTCGGCTGTAGAAGGCTGGTGGCGGGAGCCATTATCATCAGTGTGAGGCCGCTTGCTTCCGGCAAGGGTTGTTGTATGGAATGACCCATGTCGTAGCGTGGTTGATTCAACCGTCGTCTTATGCAAAATACCCCGTGGAGGCTCCATGATCAAAGCCGGTCAGTTGGCAAGTGCTAGTAAGGTGCACTAGAGACATTGGCAGATGTTCTACCCGATTACCCTTGTACAGCAAAATAGCGTCTTGGTATAAAGCTGTGATTCGGGAGGAAAGTGGGGACGTAAGCACAAGACGAGAAAGCTTTGGTTGTGGGTGATATCAGCGAATATCAAAAGAGCCAAATGTAGGTGTAAAAATGGCGTTTGTCACGAAAGCAACACCAAATCACGTGGGTTGCAATGTGTGGACGTCAGTGCCCTTGCATATGCCAAGTGGAGTGGGAGGATCAATCGACGCAAGACCCTCCCGAGGCATCGGGAATGGCGCCTGGGCTCCGCGAAGAAGCCCCACTTTCATGACATAAACAGGCACGGTATCGCGTAATCTTTGTCGCCGTAAATCCCAAAAAGGGAACTCATGCATCAACCAAATTCTACGGCCTGTCATTGGATCTCGGATTGACTTCCCTGGTGGCCCGTGCCGATTCGCAAATACCTAATGTCTTGTGCGGTAGTCGGTCGGCCACCCTCCCAACGTCAAAACTTGATGATTCCTTTGTCGCTATCTGGCACGCATCCCGGTACATCTGATCGTAATTTTATTATCAAACACGTCACAAGAAGGTTATGTGTTCATAGCCTACCTAACGTGTCATATCAATAGGGGGATAATGTATTTTCGGTGAGTAGGTACTCATTTTGCTTTATATGTATGTGAGTAGCCAGAAAATAAGTTATACTTGTATCAATGAATACCATGAGATCCACTACTAACCTCTAAATGACTTGTTTAAACTTCTCAGACTCCCTTTGAATCAGCAAAGTAAGACGGTAGGTAAGGTGGGCAGTAAGTTGCAAATGTGAAGATTAAGGCTGCCCTAGCCTGCCAAGCTCCTCCAACGGCCACCATCCTCGTGACTAAATGGATACCGACGGAAGAAAGGAGGCATTCTGTCTGCCTTGCGAAAAGCAATTGTAGTAAATCCTACACCTGAATATTCGGGGTCGGAAAATGCACATCTTTCTTTATGGCACCGAATTAGATAGCTGGCTAGTAGGTAGACACATGTATTCGGCACGTTAGATAGACCCAGCTCGTACGTGCCCTTCCCTTTTGGAAGATGTGCTCCGCAATCTAGAAACACACTTCCTCTCATAGATACAAGGTTATTTCCGCCGTCTTTGGTCTTGTATCTTCTTCCGTGCATGAGAGATCACCTTGTACCTAGTTCCATCCCCCTTAGCAACCCTATGTCAGAGAATCCACACACGAAGTAAAGCTATTCTATGTAATGAATTCAGATATATCTAAACTCACATGGGCATACATCGGATGCGAAACTTAGAAAGGGCACACCCAAGTAGTATGATATATGATCTTTTAATCGTGACAGTAAAGCAAGCATGTTCGCTAGATGTATTTCATCCTACCATACATTTTGCAGAATTATGAGCTCGGCTGTCTTGGGTGTTGTCTCTAGTATTGGACAGCGGTGACGGTCGGGACCCCTGTTCCAAGCGATCTGGTTGGATGACTGGATCGTGAGGTGGGGGTTTAGTCAATACCTGTCGTTTTTGTCCTGGTTCACCAATGGCGCACCAGGCTCTGCCAAACTGCCCGGCCATCGCAGTTTGGGAACTTCGAGATCGATGTGCCCCCCTGGGGGACTACTCTATACAATAAAATATACGCTCATCATATTTGACTTGGTTATACCGAATAAGATGGGACATGTAAGTCATGTAGTGCGCTCTGTTTCGTTGCTATTATGACATTAATGCAAGAAAGGTAGGTAGATAGACAACGAGGCGCTTGCTTGCGTTGGAAATCTCGGATGGACGGTCTTGACTCGTGGGCAATCTCGCCCAATTCCCCACCCATAATAAGTGCGACAGGTGATAGGAATGCTGCCTGTCATACACTACGCAGTCGCCCCGATGAGGTGAGCTTGAAGTTTCGGGACGCGCGGTACCTCTGCAAATACCTATACCTAGGTAAGGTAACGACCGCAACAAGGCGGCGACCATGTTGGTATGGTTTTTATAAAGGGTGCTTGTTCCCTTTTGTATGATGATCCATTGCCTTGGCGAACCAAAGCGTTCGACCAGCACAAACGCTTCATGGAATGAGCAAGCAAAACCCGGACAGAAAAAAAGGGTATCCCACAAAAAAAGAAAAGCATAGCTACTATTCATTCATCCATTATTGTATCGTAACCAAAGAGGGGGGGAATATCGGCTTGGAGTAGGATATGATCTTCTATCTTTCTTTGTTGATGAGGTAAGGTGAGGTAAGGTACCTAGACAGGGTAGTTAGATCCAAGAATGATGAGATGAAGTCGGATAGAAGATGCAGCCTTTAGCAGAAAGCGCAAGTTGGTTGGACTTGACAGGGGTGGGAGGTAAATGGTGTGGGCCAAGGGCCAAGTGGGCTCCCAAGGCGAGACTTTTTAACCTCAGTGCCACTCCACACTGGCCTTGTTCTGGTAAGTGTCAGTTACAACGCATCCCGTCGCACGCCGCCCACTTCTCGCATGCTAACCCTGCCAGCCACAAGTACAGGTACCGCAGCATTTACCGTCTGCTAATTCCAGCTGGTACAATATCAGAGTTTGAATGGCTGGAGATCCCAACTCCTCCCCCGTCCTGCATATTCCCCGTGGCTCTTTGTGCCTGTTTTTCTTCCATCTTATGTCTAGCCCTTTTCCCACCTGAATGTAGGATGGAGGTACGCACAGGTCATGTACTGTACAATCTATAAAACTGCCGTCCAAATTAGCACCTTAGGTGCGCATTACCTACATACATCAATACACATCAATGGATCTGGCAGTCTGGGTATCAATGTACCGATATACACCCATGCAAAACTATACATATGTACATAACAGTACGACTGCAGATGTTGTATTTTGCATCTCCTTCCATGACTTTGCCCTCTTGATGCGCACTAACTCTATCCCCATCCCGTCAATATCATCAGCCCTTGTGAACCTGGACCTGAACCTGAACCTGATCACCCCTAGGCTCTAGCTTGTTAGGGTACCCTAGCAGCAGCCTAGCTTGGTAGTCCAACGTTCGTCAAAAAAGTTGCCCTTCGATTTCATTCCTCCATAGGGTAGGTCGCCTTTTTTCGTGCCTATCTAGTCTCCTAGCATCTTTCCCAAGTTTCGTTTCCCAATCTGCTTCATCTGGGTTAGAGGCTTGGGGCATCCGTGTCATCAACCTAATACCCAATACCTAAGACCCAAGCAAACTTGCAAGCCCACCACCGACCTTCGCCTTACGTTAGGTTACTTACATGGGAGCCCCAAACCCGCAAGCCCATTTTCTCTCATCGACAATTTTGATATCCTAAGGCCGACCATTGTATGTATGTTTCTTGGCGACCCCTACTTGGCCAATATAATACATACATTGCTCATGCCTACATAGGTAATCTGGTACGTTGCTCATCCACACATAACATTACCACATTACCACCTGGCGTACCTTGCCATTCCTACGATCCTATTGTATGGCCTGCCCGGCTAGTCGTGTGGATAGTGGGCACCGATTTGATGGTCTGTCCCGCCGCCTCAAACCTCCCCGGTCCCATCTTGGCCTTGCTTTACATAAACCTTCACTTCTATTTCTAAATTGTACATCTTTCCCAAGTCCCACATCACCGTCACGTCTCCCACCTTCTTTCCACTTGCACACTACTTCACCCCATCCTTTTTTCCTTTTTGCCCGGCGAAGATATCTCTTTTTGCATTTGCGTCTTTACGTCTTTGCATCTTTGCATCTCGTCCCTACTGTTAATTCCTTTTTCCCCTCCGGACGCTTTCATATCTGACTTGCCAACGCGGCACCACAGCATAGGTACTCTTTTTACCTTTTCCGTCGCCTCCCTTCCACCCTTCTCTCACGACCTCGAGCTAGGACCATCGTAGGACATAATTCGGTAAGCTTCCCACAGACCCTTGTCTCCCAGTTTGCCGTGGTACCACCGGCGAAACGCTTCATATGAAATTCCTGACCTTTAGCACACAGTTCCTGTCTGAAACATTCTGACTGCGAGATTTACACCTGGGATTGGGGCCATCTTATGGATGCGGATTCCCACTACTTGTCTGTGTTAGCCCGCCATAAACTTTTCGGCGTTCCTCTGTGTCACATTGGATGCGCCGCCTTTTAATCGCCCACCATGGCGCAGAGGTCGAGCGACCCCGATGACCAGGCTCATTCTTCGTCATCCAAAGAATTACCTGACTCCGGGTCCGCCACAAAGTTTACTTCTCGTTCACCCACACCAGCACCACAAACTCAACCTTCGAAGCCCACCAACTCGAAGGTCTCTGGGGAAAGTGCCACAGGACCTGTAACCAAATCAGCTTCACCGGGATCAAACCCGTCAGCCAAGGATGCTATGTCAGGCCCTTCACCCTACGGCACGCGTTCCCGCAACCGGGGACAAGCGCGGCCAAATTATGCAGAGGACAAAGATATGGATGTAGATATGTACGATGCCTACGCAGAAAAGAAGGATGACGAACCCAAGAAATCGTCACGCCAAAATGGTGCATCTTCAAATGGGACCAGCGACGCACCGCGATCTACAGCAACAACATCACGCAAAGGTGCAGCGCCGGAAGAGAGCAAAGCTAGCGGCGGCCCACACGCGACAGCCAAGGATTCGCACTCAGCGGCAGGCACGAACTCCCACAACACAACAACCGCCGCGACTAATTCAACCTCGTCAAAGAAACGAAAAGCGCCTTCATCATCGGCCGCGAATAATGCGCACAGCCACGCCAATACCCCAGCTCCCACCAGCTCCGCCGCAACGGCGAGCAGACGGAATGGAGCGCACTCAACAGCAGCACCACAGAACAGCGTGGGTTATAAAGCGACAAATATGCTTTGCTTTGATAAATGCGGTGCGACTCCTAAGGACGGGAAGATGATAGCGGATGATGGTACTGTACTACAAGCGAATGGTATGTGGGAGCCCCCAAAATGCAAAGTCGCGATACAAGGATCTGCACTTTTCTACTAGGGTTGTTTGGACTAACAGGCCTACTTAGATCATGTTTACCTGGTATGCGAACCGCCTGGAGAACCGTATTATCTAGGGCGCATCATGGAATTCCTCCATGTGCAGAATGACACAGCGAAGCCTGTTGATGCATTGCGAATCAATTGGTACTACCGGCCGAAGGACATCGGCAAGAAGGTGAATGACACGAGACTGGTCTTCGCCACCATGCACTCGGACATTAGCCCGTTAACTGCATTGCGCGGCAAGTGCCAAATCAGCCACAAAGCCGAAATTGAAGACATGGAGTCTTACCGAAAAATACCCGATTGTTTTTGGTATGAGAAGCTATATGATCGCTACATCATGAAATACTACGACGTTATTCCGTGTTTCCAAATCGTCAATGTACCTGAAAGAGTCAAGAAGGTGTTGGACGAACGATGGAAGCATATCCTGGTGGAGCAGGGTCGGGCCAAGGAGTTTACGAGTGCCGTCAAATTGTGTAAGAGATGCACTGGGTATTGTGCAAAGTACGTCTGCTTATGTCATTGGACCCCCTTTTTCCCCCCATTCAACATCTCCATTCCCACCCCTTGTCCTCCGACTCCCCTTACCCCTACGACCCCTACGAGTCATCATAGTAGCTAATCTGAGAAAAACAGCAATGATTCTGTAGATTGCGCCGTCTGCCAGCAGACTTACCATATGAACTGTGTTCGTCCACCGTTACTGAAGAAGCCATCACGTGGATTTGCGTGGGCCTGTGCCGCATGCAGCCGGGCCCAAGAAAGAAAGCTAGAGGCCCGTCACACCCCTAGCTTACTCGATCCACACCCTGAAGCAGAAGATGAAGAATTGTGGGAAGACGATGATGACATTATTGACACTAATCGTACAAGCCCTGTTGATGGTATTGATGACTCGCATCAGCCTGCCACCGCCGAACAGATCTACCAAGCGAGTTTGTGGCCCTACCGATACTTGGGTCAGCATTGCAAACCAGAGGACGCACTAGATTATGATGACCGGATATATCCTCGCGCAGGTTCTCGTTTAGGACCAAAACATCAAGCGAATGTTGTTCCTTGGTATGGTCGACCTGTCAAGTTGGTCAAGCCTCTGGAGATTAAGAAGACGGGTAAGAAAGATAGCAAGCAGTCCAAGGAGGCACTTGCAGCCCTAGAGGCTGAGAAGGCCGCCCGAGAAAAACGACCAAGATGGATTCAGGATGAGCCTGCGGGATACGTAGCCAGGGGTGAGGATTACGACAACGACGACCCGAGGAACACGGCGAAATTGCTACTCGAGCCATTTGACGAAGCCAGCGCGCCAATCACGGAAGCTGAGCTTGATGGTTTCGTAGAGACCTCTATGGATAAACTCATCTCGAGGTTCAATCTTCCAAAGAGATCTACGAATTCTCGGGACGTGGCGATATACACACTTTACGAGAATGGCTACGATATCACCAAGGCCTCCAAGGCACTATCTGAGGTTGACAAGTCAATCTTCAAAGAGCCGGAGCTCAGCAGTGCCGAGATCAAAAGATTCGAAGAGGGTGTGAACAAGTACGGGTCAGAACTTTATCTTGTTACGAAACATGTCAAAACCGTTAAGCATTCAACGATTGTCCGCTTTTATTACACTTGGAAGAAGAGCGATCGAGGAAAACAAATCTGGGGCAACTTCGCCGGTAGGAAGGGTAAGAAGGAGGCGAGGAAGGCTGAGGCCGCCGCCAACAAGCTCCAGGATGATGTTGCCGATGGTCAAGACGACTCTGCCTTTGACACTGACAAGGCTCTTAAGCTGAAGAGGAATTTCATATGCAAATTCTGCTCTACCAAATCTTCGCGACAATGGCGCAGGGCACCTAATAGCGCGGCTGGCTTAGTCACTGAGGGAAGCGGCAAGAACAAAGACAAGGGCGCTCAGTATATAGGAGCATTGTGCAGACGCTGCGCAGAACTTTGGCGACGATATGCAATCCAATGGGAGGATATGGAAGACCTCGCCAAGAAGGTTGCCGCGGCTGGTGGTCGTTCATGGAAACGAAGGGTCGACGAAGAGTTATTAAAGGAGCTCATGGCGGCCAATGAGATGATGAGCATGACGGTCTACAATACCCCTAACGGCACGACACCAACTGCTCAAGCCCCTCCAGCAGCAACTTCTAAGGACACAGGCACTGGCGAAGGACCGGCGCGCAAGAAGCTCAAGACTATTGCGGACAAGGACCCCGATGTTAACATGTCCGACGCCGGTGCTGCCCCAGTTGTCACCCAGCCGAAGAAGAAGGAAAAGGCAGTAGAAAAGCCTGCGCCGCCCCCAGCTCCGGAATTGCCGAAGCCTCGCACTCTGCCCTGCGCTATATGCCACCAGATGACCCCCACAGGGGAGCAGGCCCACCTATCCTGCAAAGAATGCCGACTTACTGTTCATCGTAAGTGCTACGGGGTCGTCGACAGCCGTCTTCCTGGCAAATGGACTTGTGACATGTGTCTCAATGATAAAAATCCTCAAGTCTCTATTGTAAGTCTAACGAGTTTACACCTTTTTCTTGCACTGCACTGGGGACTAATAATGGCAACTAGGATTATAAATGTGTGCTGTGCCCTGTGGAATTCACAGAACACGACTTCGTGGAACCGCCGAAGAATACACACAAAAAGAAGACAGAGAAGGAAAAAGAGAAGGAACGACTTGATCGTGAGCTTGCGCAGAAGGCCGCCGACTATTATCGCAAGAAACAAGAGGAACTGAATCGGCCAGTCAATCCCAGGGAGCCTCTTAAGCGAACTACAGATAACAACTGGGTACATGTCACCTGTGCAGTGTGGATGCCGGAGGTGAAGTTTGGTAGTGCTCTCGCTCTAAGCCCTTCCGAAGGAATACCGTCTATACCACGTGCCAAATACGACGAGGTCTGCAAGCTATGCAAGCAGAAGAGCGGTGCATGTGTCGCCTGCCATCAATGTCGTGCTCCTGGTAAGTATACTTCCTAAACAAGTGGGTTTTCCTTGCTAATAATAAACCAGTCCATGTGGAATGTGCTCATCAACACGGATACTTGCTGGGCTTTGAGATCATTCCAGTCAAGGGTTCTCGGCGAGATCAACACAATATTGTGGCAATTGCAGGAGAGACTGGAATAATGTCAGCAGCCATCTGGTGCAAGGAACATATCCCTCGGAATGGTGTGCATCAAATGTACGATCCTGTGACTCAGCCTGACGGTCAAAGCAAAGAGCCCCAGCCATCGAACGCCCTGCAACTTTACGTGAAAAATTACAAGCAGGCCGATCTTACTCTTACGGGCAATGTCCGTAAAGCGAATCTGGCTAGTCTTGCTACAAAGACGTCTACTGTTACAATTCAAACGAATCCGAACAGGAGACAATCTACCACGACCATCTCTAACTCGACACCTACAGGCCAGAGAGCGTCTTCGACTGACAATGCTGCCGATGTGGATTCGATCATCCCTCACAGTGGTGACAAAATCTGCATTACTTGTGGCGTCGATGTCAGTCCTAAGTGGTGGCCTGTTGACAAGACTCAAGAAAAAATCCTGACGAATGGGTACAACGGCAATCTTAGTATTGAGGCTCAGAGATTTGTTGCACAGAGGTGTGTTCAGTGCCATAAGTGCAAGAGGGAAATGCGAAAACTAGCGCCTCATACTCAGCCTACAATGGATAGGCCGTCTACACACGAACCTACGAGAGCTGCCCCTCCCGTGCCGGGAACTATATCGAATCATCCGCCTCACCTGTCGCACGCTGTGAACCGGATCGCAGATCTAGGAAATCCATGGGGATCACGAGCCCCTACAGCGCAGCCAACCACGCCCTCGGCTCCCCCGGCATCCTCAGCGATCGCCCCACCGACGTTACATGCGCCACCTGGGGGGCCCCCTCCACCGTTACCGCTCACTACTCCTCATGCTGTAACGAGCCCGATGGCTGCTCCGGGTGGTCCGCCAGTGGCGCCACACCATTACACACCCCACAGCGCTTCCTACGGGGATTGGCACCGTAGCCCAACCCAACACGCGCCCAGCCTACACCAAATAAACGGTAGCTCTAGCGGTCCCAGCCCGATTCATCACAACCCTCTTCACAACCTCCGGCCGCCCCCGATTGCGCCTATGTCCCATCACCAGGGACCACCGCTGCAACACGGGCTTGGCCAACCTATGGTTAACGGCATCCCACCGTCTCCGCCTCGACGGGGACCTGCCTCGGTACCCAATGGTACCTCGCCGTATCTGCCATCTTACCATTCGGGGCATAATTCGCTCCACGGCCTTACAAACGGGAGCCCTCCACCGCGGTCTTCGGAACATTCCTTTACGCAAGGTCTGCTTGGGTCGCGGTCACCGTTTATACCCCATGGAAGTCCGCCGGCACGAGAAGGGATTTCGATGAGTCGCGAGCCCAGTCTCAACAACAATGTACCTCCGAGGCCCAACGACGGCCGGCCAGCGAGCGGTGCTAGTGCCAACGCGTCGCTGCGCAATCTTCTCTCGTAATGCCCGACATGGAGGACGACATGTGGTTTCATACCAATTGCTTTATTTCGAGGTTGGCGTTCATTTGGGGCGGTGTTGTATAAGTAGAGGCATATACCAAAGACAGTTCGGCGGATAGAAGGTCGGGCTCTGCGGTGGAAGGAGCCCCGACGGGACCTTTTGTGTTTGTATGAAGCCTTGTACAACAGTGTGTTTTAATAGTCGCAGTGCATGGTCGATATTCTCGGATTGCAGACCACGATAGAGCCTACGTGGATGTGGACATTAGACATGGGCGGATCAGAGTGTCTGCCAGGGGCTAAAGGGTATCGCAGAGAAGTGAATAAATGACAAACAATTGACCAAATGATTCTAAGAAGTGAGACAACCTAATGTAAAGCTATAACCAAGTAGAGAAGCAATGGTTAATCTGCCATACCTCAAAGGACATGACAATGCATCCAGTGTGTGCCCAATGTGCCTAGTTTCGGAGGCTACCGCTTATCTCTCCACAAGTGCACCGTTTAGTACTTTGTAGATAAGTCCACGAAAAGAACCATCTCCAAAGTCCTTCTTCTAATCCATAACCGCAAACCTATCCCGACCGAGAGGAGTAAAAGAATAGCAATGGATGAATCCAAGGGTCTTGCATTGGCTCTCGAAGAAGCCCAGATCGGGTATCGAGAGGGCGGTATCCCAGTACGTCATGATCCCATCGGTTCGATCGCCATAAAACGCTCTCGGGAACCCTACCTACTTATGCTCGAGGTTTAACGTGTACAGATTGGCGCGGCGCTGGTTGCTGCCGACGGTCGAGTTCTCGGCCGGGGCCGTAACATGCGAGTCCAGAACGACAACCCGATCCTTCATGGCGAGACTTCTTGTCTTCAAAACGCGGGCCGTCTGCCCTCGTCGGCCTATCAAGGCAGTACCATGTTTACTACATTGTCACCTTGCGACATGTGTGAGTAGCCCGTATTAATTATATCATATAATATTTCAAAAGGGCGTATTTAATACTGCTTCAAGGTACCGGGGCCTGTATTCTTTACGGCATCTCCCGCGTCGTCATCGGCGAGAACAAGACGTTCCTAGGCGGCGAGGCCTACCTGAAACAGCGCGGAGTCGAGGTTGTCGTGCTCGACTCCTCTGAGTGCAGGGAGTTGATGGAGAAATTCATCGTTGAGAAACCGGATGTCTGGTGAGTTTAAAAGTCTCCTTTTCCCTTTTCTGTATCTAAGTGAGAGCATGTTTTCGAGAAAGTTGAGAATAACCTAACCGGAAACTAGGAACGAGGATATCGGCGTGGAGGAGAGGGTCTACTCGCGGGAGGGTATCAAGGCATCCTCGAAGTAAAGAGGATAGATAGCCCATGCAATAGGCTAGAAATTAATCCTATCTACTTGAGAACATTACGAGGTCTGAATTGCTTCATGAAACATCAGTAGATATGCTTAATGAGTCACGGGATAAATATAAATTTCACCATCATAATTTAAAAGATGCTGTTAGGTAAGAGAGCTTGGCCTTTTAATATGATCTGGCGCCCATCAGTCGTGATCCTCCTCTGTTAGACCCGGACAGCCCTCCATCGTCTCGTCGGGATAGCCGCATTTACACCAGAAGCAGTAGTTATACTCTTTTCTAAGATACTCTACCAGCTTCCTTA
The DNA here is from genome assembly GCA_028571165.1 of Hypoxylon perforatum. Taxonomy (NCBI): domain Eukaryota; kingdom Fungi; phylum Ascomycota; class Sordariomycetes; order Xylariales; family Hypoxylaceae; genus Hypoxylon; species Hypoxylon perforatum. The sequence continues at coordinate 3,820,269 of JAOXNQ010000001.1, forward strand.
GCCTCTCCTCCACGTCGAGCGTATTGAATTCATCTAGTTCCGGGTCTTCTTCCTCTAGATCCTCAACGGGTGCATACGCGGTGGCCACCTTCCCCATAGCTTTCCGATCGTCTTCGTCCTCGAGGTCGTCCACGTAGGTCGGAAGCCGAGTCGAGCTCTGCTCTAGGTCATGCCGCATCCTGCGATCCCGCTCCGCCTCCTCTCTACTCCGGATTAGTCCTCTCCAGACAACGGGGATCGACTTAAGGGGCCGCGTAGAGAGCGTTCTCTTCTTCGTGTCTGCCTCCTCCCCGACCACGCCACCTTGCCTCTCCTCGTCCATACCCTCGCACACCTTCATGCCAGCGTATAACAGGCGCTCTAACCGCGCCTGCTCGCGCTCCTTGCGCACGCGGTCGCGAAACTCCGTCTCGTCGACCTTCAGCTTCTTCTGCTGTGTATCCGCGACCTCGCGGATCTTGCGCTTGCGGTCGGAATCGAGTCCGATACCGCCGCGGTCGTCCTTCATCTCGGGCCTCAGGGGCTCGACGACTCTAGCATCTTCGGTTGTACTGTCCTTGCTGCCGAGCGCGCCACCCTTGAAGCCCATCTTGGCCATCATAGCGAAGCCCTTGCTCTTCTTGGCGCGCGCCTCCTCCAGCAGGGACCGCGATAGTGCTTCTTCGCGCTGCGCGCGTTCTTCCGCGGCCTGCTCCGCCTTGGATTTCACGCGCCCCTTGATCTCGCCCTCGCGTCGGAGGCGCTGCCGTCGCTGCAGCGAGGTCTCTGTGGCTGCTGTAGGTGGCGGCTCCTCGCCGAACGTCATGTTCATGTAGTCGTCCTCCTCGTCCTCCGCCATGCTGAGCTGCTATTGTTTTGTTTTTATGTGACTTTATTATTTAGGTTCTCAAAGCTAAGGTCCCCCAAGTGGTCGGCGAACGGGTGAAGTTTGAATTGCGTGTGGCTAGTCCTTTTGTGGCGTAGCAAGTCGTCGGTACGTAATCTCTCAATATAGACAACCTTTAGTTGCTAGCTATTAAAGTAAAAATATTAAAGCATGAATTTATTCGTATATTGTCACTTGGTAGGTACTTGTAGACGGTAGGTTTATGAGACTGAGCGAGATCTTATTAGAAGTAGGCCGCTGAAAAAAAGTGGGACTACTAGAAAGGCTTCAAATTCGTAGAACGACAACTGGGCAGGCAATTACAGATATAATTCTCACTTTTGAAGTAAATTTAGTGTGGTTTTCTCACATGATCGAACTTTTAAAAATTGGCCTTTTCATATAAGCGTAAGTCTATTTAAGTGTAGTCAAGCAAAGTGACTTCAGAAGACAAGGGTATATGTAACCTGTTTGCTCTCAGAGCATCGCCGTCACTTGGTCATGACGAATTTCGTATCCTGTCCCTAGCAATCGTCCCACACAGAAGAGTATAATGTACATTATGAACACAGAAAGCCCTTTTCACTTGCCCCCTAAACGTCGTCCTCGGGTAATTCGTCGATAACCTCTTCCACTATACTTATTAACTCGTCAATGTCGGGCCGTTCGCTCGGCTCGACTTTTAAGCATTTCCTAACCACCTCCTTGATCGGCTCACTGATTACTCCCTCCTCACGGGACGCGCTCGTACCGGCCGTGGCCTTTCCTTTCTTCTGGCCCTTCGGTCCTTCGTCCGGGAATCGCCAGTCTCCTCCTAGTACACACATGCTGAGACTACCACCGGTCTCGTCGCTTCTCATTTCGAAAGGCGACTTCCCAACTAGACACGCATATAAAGTGCATCCTAACGACCAGATGTCGACTTTGGTGTCGATAACAGTCCCTGTCTTCACATCGAAGAGCTCAGGCGCTCTGTAGGGCATTGTGCTGTGTTCGGCGGCGATATCCTGCGTGGCAATGGCGAGAGAACGCGACGTTATCGGTATGGGCGATTCGGAAATAGAGCCCAGGTCCATGATGATAGGCTGGGAGCCGGAATCATCAATCATGATGTTGCCTTGAAATTTGCTGTTAATGGACTGGTCTTGGTCTTAACATATTTCGCTCAATTGGCTTACCTGGCTTGATATCTCTATGCGCATAGGACCTTCGCTCACCAGGCGCAGCAACCTCCTCGTTGACCATCAGCGGCCTGGCCTGCTCCGTCTCGTCGTCCGCGTCCGCAGCAGCAACAGCTTTATTCCGTCTTCCTCTTCCGCTGCGGCCTCCTGCGTCCTCCTCGCCGGCTTTCGCGTTGCCAATCTCCATGCGCTCGCCGCCCGCTGGTGCTCGGTATTGGTGCATGTACCTCATCGCTTTGCACACGCCAAGGAAGAGGCGCATGAGCTCCTTCTCGGGAAATTTGGTATGGTTGACGAGGTTCGCATTGATGATATCTTGCAGGTTACCCCGTCTGTAGTATGGCAGCAGGACGTAGACCGTTTTCGAATCGGCGTCGTTTCGCTCGCTCGCGATGGAGTAGTCGACGCTGTGGATGATGGTGGGAGTGTGGGCGAATGTCTTGTAGGCCTCGACTTCTCGCATGGCTTGCTGGACCGACTCGGCGCCGAACGGACATCGGATCTTCTTCAGCGCGAAGAGCTCGGCCGTCGCCGTGTCTTGCACGAGATAGACATAGCTGAAACCACCTTCTCCTAGCAGGCGCAGAATCTTGAAGGACCGGCTGTTGATCTTGAGCGTCGGCGAGCCCGGAAAACAGTTCAGGCAGTTGCCGAATGAGTAAACGAGGTCAAGCAGAAGCTGCGCCATTGCGGAAGTAAGATGTTGTTGTTTCTTAATAGTTCCCCAAATTGACGAGTTATTGCTGTTTAGTTTTCGACTTGTTGGTGCCCTGATTGAGCTTTCTGCGATGAATTAATCCGCCAATGTTTGTTTCTCGATATAAGATTCGGCTTCGATATCGGAACAAGGTCAAGGCGGAACAATGGGAGGCGCCGAAAAATACAGTCAATAAGACACTCGTAACTATAAGGAGATTAAAATACAACTGGTCTTAAAGTCTTCTCATTTGTCATGAGACGTGTAAGACGATTGATGAATTGGTACGTAAATAGGTATCCACTTCGTATCTCGCGACTGGCATATCGAGTCAACTGCGCCACAATTTGCGGCTGAAGGGAGACGCTAATGTACGTGGTAACTATAGGTATAGGGGTACATAGATTCCGCCTAGAGTGCTAGAAGAAAGATGAAAATAGGAGGGTGAATACCCCAGTTACTATGTATTTTAACTGCTAGGTAATTGCGCCGGTTTGTTCATTAGAGTATCCAGTTAAGAAATAAGATACGGCTTATCGGATCTACAAGTACCTTATGCATCTAAAAGGACAATGCTAAGAAAATATTGGTTATCTTCAAGTCTCCCTCAAATTTGTCTGTTATTCAATAAACCGTATACCATGGAATTTTCACCTTAGAGCTTCGGACCTCAGTGAACAGCAAGCAAAGCAGGCGTGAATAATAATAACTTTTAAGCTTCTTTTATAAAAGGAAAGTGAATTATTATTATTCAAGCAAATCAAGATCGAAAGGCCGTCAGAGCGTGCACGTCGGCACCAGCAACACCATGAGTGTCCCGTATCAATGCCTGTGTAGGCTAGGCCAGAGCTCTATCCTTTGCGCTGCCAAAGGGACCAGCATTCACACATTCAATCTTGGTGCTGGACCTTCGCACATATCTTCGTGGACACATCCGCTCACGAAGCAGGTTGGAAACGGCAATCCCGAAGCAACCTCTCAAGATCAAGACCTCGAGAACCAGGAGAGTGAGCAGCCTCCATCGAAAAAGCGCAGGCTGGATTCAGACGAGAAGCCCAGTGAGGAGGAGAAAGCTAACCAAGACAAAACTGGAGCAGTCGAAGTGGTAGAGAACGGCAATGGGAAGAAGAAGGAGAAGCCCGCGCGGCGGCCGGAGCTACCCTTCGTCATCCTCCTGACAGCAACTGAAGATGGAAGCCATCTGGTTGCCGTAACTGGCCAGGACAAAACGTTATGGGTATTCGAGCACGATGGGAACGGTGTGTTGAACGAGCTGAGTCAAAGGTACGACGATTCCACTTATATTTTTGAATATGTGTCTTACCATACACAGGGTTCTGCCGAAGCGTCCTAGTTCTATATCCATCACACCTGAAGGGGAGGGCATCCTATCCGCAGATAAATTCGGAGACGTCTACTCGCTTCCTCTGCTCCCCTCGTCCCCCTCAGAAGCTGCCGATACCCCCGTCACTCCCTCCAGCGAGTCAACATTAGCAGCTACCGCCCCTTCAGCTTTCAAACCTTCCGCCAGCCGCTTCACCGTGCACTCCAAGCGCAACCTCCGCGCACTAGAAGAACAGGAGCGGATCCTGGCCAACCGCAAGGAGGCACCCAAGCAGAACCCCAAGTTCGAGCATGAGCCGGTCCTGGGCCACGTGTCGATGCTGACGGCGCTGGCTACGGCGATCTCTGCGGACGGCAGGCCATACGTCATCACGGCGGACCGTGACGAGCATATCCGCGTCTCGCGCGGGCTGCCGCAGGCCCATATCATAGAAAACTTCTGCCTCGGCCACGAGTCGTTCCTCAACGCTCTCTGCGTGCCGGCGTCCCGACCCGAGATCCTGGTCTCGGGGGGCGGAGACGACGAGCTTTTCTTGTGGGACTGGAAGGTTGGTCAGCTGATTAATAAGGTCGACGTCCTTGGTCATGTCAAGAAGGTGGTGCCGGATGCAACTAAAGTTGCTGTGTCGCAGCTATATTCGTACGATGCGGAGGATCGTTGCTACCTGCTAGTAATCTGCGAATTGTAAGTCCTCTCTCACAACAATTCTTAACCACAACTTGAAATAATCTAACAGTTCCGTTTGAATAGGGTACCAGCGATGTTCGTTTTTCAGCTCCTCCAGGACACGCTAGAACACGCACAAACTGTAAACCTAGCCGGCAATCCCCTAGACGCTGTTCTTGTCGCGAAAACCAAAGGCCCTTTAAGATTAGTGGTGGCGGTCGATCCGCCCCGCCCAACAGGGAGCGAAGCAGAGGAGTCTCGGGGAGATGCACAATCGCTCTTGCTATTTGAGCGAGACGATGCGGGTAACTGGGTTAGTAGCAGCGAAGACATCCCGGACGTCGCTGGCGAGGATTTGGGGCTCTCGAGGGAGGAGTTAGATAACATCCTGTATCCGGTGGAGAAGCTGCGGAAGACCGAATTCGAGGACGATGTCGAGGGTGGGGGGTCTTAAGATGGATTGCTCCTCGCCAGATCTCAGGAGCTTTCGAACAATACTACGAATTAAATCATAAATGAAAGAAGGCTAATATCTATACCTTCAGACAAGCTTTACAATACTCAATCATCGTAGTCTATAATCTGCATCTCTCAACGTGGTAGCATCATATCGCAAGTATGGGCAAATACAGTATCAATAAAGGCAGACCAATTCCTACGATGTAGAACCCAGTTGTTTTTGATGCAATCAATTACAAAACCACCTAATCATTGTCTGGAAAAGCACGTTTGTCCTAATTCCTCTCTATGTCCGTCTTAACGCCAACTTGCAAATAAGCGTCATGAGGTGTGGGATGACGCTGGAGAGAACCAATGACGAGAAGGAACCGCAAACACTCGAAACGAACCCCATCCCCTTTAGCTGGTAGAATCGCGGACCATTCATAATACTCATGCCTATAGCAACCCTATCCTGCGCTCAGCCCTTCCCATGCAATATATCACCCTATTCCATCGAGACAATACGCCATAAAATGTATTTTCGGCTACCCAAGGCAACCAAGTCAGGGGATTCGTGAAAATCGGCAAATCGTGCAAGTTGAAACGGCATTGAACAGTGCCGAATCATCTTCAGGGGTTTCTCTATTGTGAAGCACACTGGACACGCTCAGCATGAGGGTGACCATCCTCGTCATCCTCGTCCATTCCGGCGCCACCGAATGCTTGGGCCTGTCGTTGGTTGTCCAAATCTTCCAGGTCCACGTTGTCGGTCATAGCATCAGCAGGAGGAGTAATCTGGAGAGCCGGAGTTGGGAGGATTTTACGAAGGGCCTCGTAGGCTGTGGGATCGTCCGTCCAAGCACGCTCAGGGAACTTGACGCTGAATTGTATGTACATGTTGCCAAAGTCGTGGTGCCTAGGTGAGGGCATACCTTGGCCACGAAGCATCTTTACGGCGTCTAAAGTACCATGTTAGCTCGTTTTCACATGAATCTACATATATAGAAAAGTCATTATACATACCTGGTGCAATTGCCTCGCCGGGTTGGATCTCAACACTCAGCCATCTCTCATCTAGATGCTCGATGTAGAGCGTTCCACCAGCTAGAGCAGTGACGAGATCGATGTCGGCACGGTAGAGCAGGTCGTCTTCCTTTCGGGTAAATCGAGGGTGAGGCTTCTGCTCAATCTCGAAAACGACATCTCCAGCCTGTACACCAGGAGCTTGGTCGCCTTCTCCCCTGAATTCGACCTTGGTGCCGCTTCTAACTCCACGGTCGACATGGACGTGGAGGACCTTCCGGTCGACGATCGTCTTCTTGCCATTGCATGCCTTGCATCGGTCCTTCTCCTTGATGATCTCGCCCTCGCCGTTGCAATCGGGACACACGGTTTGGAAGCGCTGGATCATGGGTCCCATTTGACGCATCATAGTCTTCATACCATGACCATCACAGCCAGGACAACGTCGGACAGCACCCTCCTTACCACCTCGGCCTTCGCACTTGGGGCAGATGACGGAGCGTTGTAAGGCTAACTTAGAGATCTTACCCCGGTAGATATCTTCTAGAGATACCTTGTGGGTATGGTGAATAGTGCGTGCCTTGGGCGGTCCGCGAGGGGCTCCGCCCATGCCACTGAACATGCCACCAAGACCACCTCCGAAAGAGCCAGAGCCGAAGAACTGAGCGAACAGGTCCTCGGCAGCCATGCCACCACCTCCAGCACCTCCTTCAAGACCGGCCTCGCCATATTGGTCGTAGACTGTGCGTTTCTGGGCGTCCGAGAGGACTTCGTATGCGTGGGAAATCTCCTTGAACTTCTCCTCGGCGGCGGGGTTGTGCGCATTCTTATCTGTTGAGCTAGTGTCAGTGATATGCCTGTGGCGTAGGTAGCGCAAGTTGCATAGGACGTAACGTACCCGGATGCCATTTCAGAGCACCTGTCTTGTATGCCTTTTTGAGTTCTGCGTCTGTTGCAGTTGGCGAAACCTATACAAAAGGGGTCAGCGTATGCTCGCTCGAGGTCGGGTGCGACTTAGTGATGAACAATTAAAACATACGCCAAGAACATCGTAGAACTTAGTCTCCTTGACCATCTTGTCGTCGGAGTTAAGGCTATGAAGAACGAATCGTCAAGAGGATCGGCAAATGTCAATTAACCGGCGAGACAATGTCTTCTGGTCACAGTTAGTTTTAGTTGGCCGTACGACTTGAAAAATTATTAATCGGGTGCGCAGAAGTGTCAAGGTCGGGGAGCCAGAGCCTTGTAAATGGAAGAGTAAGATAGAAGAGTCGGATAGTGCCCCACAATTGCGCGGATCAGTTGACGAGGGCGCTTGGTCAGAGTACTAGCGGTAGAAGAGAAAAGAACCTTGGGTATTATTTTCGGTGAATGGATCATGATAGCAACTTACCAGCTATGCAGTGCGCAATGCGTAATGCGTGATACGTGACGGCAAGTGTACGAGGTGGGATGGAGAGAAGAAAGAGGCGATGATGTCTTTTCGTACAAATGAATGGTTTGGCAACAGGTTGCTGGGAAAGAGGTCGGTCTTGCACTGGGATTGGTGGTTTCCAGTGGTTTTTTTCGTAAGTGGATGCCTCTTCCCACGTAGGTACCTGAGTTGGGGTTGCTGGAAGGTTCTGGCTACGTTCCTGCTGAAAATAGCCCGCAGCTCCGATTCGAGAAAGCTCTAAGTCCGGTAGCGTTCTGCTGTGCGTCGGTGTCTATTCACAAGTTGCCAAGTGCCAAACAATACCTTAGGAAAGCAATGAGATAGTAGGAGAAGAGACGAAAGATTTACAGGAAACAATCAGCTTCGTTGTCGGTTGACATTTAAAACCCCGTCCCGAAAAGAGGCAATCAATGGGTTGTTCTGTTCTTGTGTGCACTGCCAACACTTGCTACTCAAGTTCGAGGCTGAGAGTTTTTATCAAATGCGCCACCTTCCCTCGTAGAATCCGATAGAATCGTGGCTTTCATCTAAAGTACCCCGCGGTGACTTTGAGGCGGCCTGCGGGGTTAACACAATGAATCTACGTACAGTTTCTTGTATCTCAGCCTCAAATCTACTTAGCGATACTTTACCCCCGACCTCCCTCTTTGCTCTTTTCGGCATTCAATTTGGCTTGTGCTGCATGCAAATGTGGAGGATGGTAACACAATCCACTTTTGCCATATCGCGGTGGTCCAGGCGCCCTCCGATTGGTATCTATTGGTATTGTGCGCCGCGTACCTAACAATGCATAGTACTGTTAGTACCTACACAGGCAGACAGGTAGATGGGTCCCCCAAACAAGAACTTTTTTTTTTTTGCAAACGGGTCAATCAGTCAAGTCGGTATCGGAACGCCCTTATCATTGGCCCCTCTTTAGAAAGCACGCGCGGCATTCCAGACACGGATTGCCGAATCTGATGAGATGAAATAAAAATCAGAGTAAATTATTTGCTTATTCATTATGAGAACGAGTTTTCATACTCACATATTTATTAACCAACATGAACTAAATACCCTAGGCATACTCGATGACTAGGTAGACTTCTAGAAATTAGGTGACTGTACAGCCTCAAATCACTGATGATTTTGGAGATGACCCATGACTAGGGCCTGATCAGTAATAGCCTTTGCTGTGCCTAGGTAGTTGTAAGGCTGCCTCGTTTCCGTCTTTCTTTCACTCCATTCGACGCCTACAAACCATTGGGTACACATAGGTAGTATTTATTCTGTCCGTATTTGAGTGCGATGCTTGGATAGGATATAGAAACGCCGTTATCATGGCTGTAATCACTAGGTTGCGGTGCTTCCATTTAATATACCTAATCATAGCAAAGAAGACTTTTGTTGGATCTAAAAATTTCTCCTATTAGAAGACAACGAGACAGAAGGGAATATTTATGTGAGATGTAAATTTTCTATCTTACGTGTATCTTTATCTGGACACGACAAAATCGGGCAACGAAATCCCTGACGTAGGCCGAGATTTTGATTTCGTTATCTGCATTGCTGCTCGCTCGATTGGTGGGACTCAGCGAAAGATAATGTAAGTGAGATTCCAAATGTGGAAGAATACAGTCGTAGACCGCCCTCCCCTAATACACAACCACAGCTGATAGCTAATACTTTAATGGAATTGACAATGGAATCAATGATAACTTCACCAACTTAGCTGGGTCCGCAATCCGCCCATAGCGTCAAGCCTATCTCTTAGTATTTCCTCCAATCAAATGTCTTAAAGTCGGTTCCAAGTGTCAGCCGCACACGACCCTTGCTGAGTCAACTAGTAGTTCCATTTCTGTACCCGAAGTATCATCGAATTAGTTGAATTACAAGGGAGGGTAAAAGAAAAAGAGAAGCACATGTAAACCCCCCCACCGCTACTATGCTTGTGTATGTGTAAGAGCCAGTTTAATCGGCACTTTCATACATAATATCTTTTTTCCGGGTCATGTTAAATTTGATGGTGCTTATGAGGCGGTATACGAAGTCATGAAACTGTGGGAGCTGAAGCAAGTCAACCATCACCATTTTCCTAAATGGTAAGAATAGGGCTGGCGAGCTGAGGGAATCCTAACGGCATTATGCCCGCGGGTTTAAGTGGATCTATACCCCTGTCGATACTATGTATGGGGACTAGGTCAGCTATTATTGTAACCGACGGTTCATTATTCCGACACCTGCTTCACTTGGCTAGATAGATCTATAAACGTGTCGATTCTATGGTTTTGAATTCATGGATCGGTGCCCATGTGCCCATGAAATTCACACTTACCGCCTTACCTTAAGAGCAACTAGTTAGATAGTTGATGATGGGACTTTTTGTTGCCAGTCAGGGCAACATAGATTTAGTTCCGGACTTGAGCGCATGTGTCAAGTACTAATGGTTACCTAATTATAGCAAGCTATGTACATTTCTTCAATCTTAGTCTAACTTGGTTGTAAAGCCACAGAAGGGATACATGGAAATTAGTATGTCTATCGGCAAGCCAAGTTTTCGTTCAGCTTCCCCAGAAACTCTCGGGTGGCCCCCGAGGTGTCGTCATTCGACGTGAACCGTGGTAGGATGAAATAAGTTCGTAGAAGCCCTACAAGGCAATTCTGATCTATCATCATGACCGTTGTACTTGGCGAATAGCAGGGCAGGACAAATCGTGATACAAAGTCGAGACAACACCATGAAAAAGCTATCATTCTGTCACTTCGTAATCATTGGGATGTGCATGGTGCATAACTAGGTGCTGAGGTGAGCTCTAGCGTGCCGGGCTGCACCGAATTAGATTCCTGGTAGAAGCACACCCCTGGCTTGCTAAGGTGCTTGGTAACGGGATGACTAACGGCAGCCAATTATAGAGCCAGTGGTAAACCCCTGTCATAGAAGGGTTCTATTTTCAACTCCCCAGACTATCAATATCGAGCCATGCCGTTTTGGCCCACCAGGTCAAATGAAAGTAGCGCTTTTGTTAAGTCTTTGCGAATCGGCTTGCGCGAATGGAGTCGCATACAGGCCATACATGCCCATACATGCCCATATATACGAGTTAGCAAGATGACTCGCTTCCAACCGTACCTGGGTCTGGGTAGATGGTAGTGTAACATCTCTTGCATCTTAAGCTTAAACCCACAGACCCAGCCGGCGATGGCCCACACCGTGATCTTCATCTCTGAGAAAAGTACACTCTTATCCAAGAAGAGAAAGATGACCCGTTAAAATTTGGAATCAGTACGGGTATGAAGATCGGGACTTCGATGGTGGTACGAGCTCAGAGAGATTGACGATGTGATAGGGCTGCTCGTATCCCAGCTCTGGCTGGCCACCACCAGCCTTATTTCCTAACGCCATAATATATAACAACTCTCTCTATTCCCGTTATGCACGTCTTAGACAATCAAGTAGATCTGCATCGAATCTTTAAATCCACCGGTACAGAATCTAACTCGTCTCGCTGTAAAAACTACCACTCATCAGTACTATGGATAACTCCAACTCCAACTCTAACAACACAACTACCACGAGCAACCGAACCAAAATGGCCAAGAAGAGAAATAGTGATGTGCGCAAGGAGCAGAACAGAATTGCCTCTCGTGCTTATCGTGAGTTTCTCCCGCATTCTTCTCATGTTTTCATCTCAACGCACTGACACCGGTGTTTAGGAGAAAAGCGCAAACAAAAGCTGGCTCTTCTCGATGAAATTCTTAAAACTGATTCTCAAACGGATTCTATGAGTTCGGTATCTGATGAAACAGAGGGATATACCGCATCATGGTCGTTGGCTCAAAGTAGACATGCCTCGAATAGCCCCGTCCCCGCAGCGTTGTCTACAGTGCCAGTAGCTCCGCAATGGTCGGCAACGAGTCCACCCCTGTCTTCAGCTATCCCGGGTTACAGTCACGATGGTTATGAAAGCTGGATGAACTGCTACGACCGTCCAAATAATGCATTTTCTACCAGCAACGACTACGCGCAGCAGTATCTATCTACTGAGGCTGGGGGAAATTCGTTAGACGCTGCAGCTTCGTATAACATGTCATCTCTACCGTCGATGACTTCAGCACCCTCAACACCTCCCGTGCCTCCGATGCCATTGGACCCTTTACTTGCCACCAACTTTACGCCTCATCCCCACCACGCACAACCAGTGCACATCTCAAACCTCCCGACTTACAACAACGAAGACCTACAAAGACAAATATGGGTCGACTCCTTAGAAGACAACACGGTGATGGCGCTTGAAAAATTTGGTGGTTTGAGTCACGTCCAGCAAAGACATGTTTTAGCCTTGATACAGGAGAGACGACAACTACCTCCGCGGAGTACGTCCCAAGATCAGAACTCCGAGTTTCTTTATCCGACCTGTCAAGCCACACCTCCGCCATCAGGTAAGAGAGTTGCCTTATTTTATACCTTTGTTTAGGTAATAATCTCCGAGGACGAATTACTGACTCGTTTCATAGCACAATTTCTCAGTGCCGACTTCAGAAAATACCAGAATATGAGACAAGCCTCTGGATCACCCATTCCCCATGGACACCACTAAATCATTTTCGGAAAGGCTAGAGTCACCTACGCTGTCACTGCAAGAAGAAGTTAGGGTCTTTTCACTAAGGCAGTGAACTATTTCGGATAGACGAATCGAATTACTCTCGAACCCGTTAGATCTATCCATGCATATCAGACGACTCGACTCTAGTTGATCAACTGACAACAAGGGAGGATATTTAATCATCTGTATCAACCTTCGATAGGAACTCCAGGAAGCGGAACCTCATCGGTCACTATATACACAGACCACCATCCTCCGACTAGATAGCTCGCGGGCTCGTTCGAGTTTACGGCGTAGATGCAGAATTGACAGGAAACTTTCGATAGGGGTTTAACGGTGTTCTTAAGGCGAACAACGCGGGCTTGAGGAAAGGAATAAGATCACAACAGCACTATACCCTAACACGATGAAGCCGAACACAACCTAAAGGCTTAAGTCAGCCAGTAGACTCGAGGCGATTAGTTGGTGGCTATTGTGTCCAAGGCAAGGCTGGTGCCACGCAAGGACATAGGGAAAATTAAAGACATAGCGTTACAAGCGAAAAGAATATACCCAGGGGCTATGGAATGTATGGTATTGCTGTTTTGAGGTGTTCAGGATTGACTTTTAGTCTACTCAAAAGAGGCCTGGTGTTTTATAGATAGCATACATCTCACGAAACACGAAATAAACGAAGATACAAGATACCCCTTCAACCGTCCCATGTGTAACTCTATTTTACGTCAATGAGGTTTACCGTAAACCAGCAATTGGTTAGATTGGGCACTGTCTCTTTTATCCTCTCACTTCCTTCGACGGGGAACTTGATTATAGAACCAAATCGACGGAACGTAAAGATGAGTTACACGAGCACGAAACCACTTATCATGTCGTTAGAGCTGCAGTGAGAATCTTAGCCAACCCCGTCTAACCGGATATTGTGATCTGAGAGCACTTGCCATGTACGGTCAGTAGCAATGAAAATACATTTTGACAGAAACTAAGGTGAGTTACCATTGCATAAGGACGAGCATTCCTTTCTCGTCGGAGCTGAATTACCACTGTAGGTGGGTACTATGTGGAATCATAATTGTCGTTTGTTGTTTAGAGTGTTTGCAACGACCCCAGTCTCATAGGATTGCTGACAGGGCCGGATCTATATTAAGGAGGCATGGCGATATCATGCCACTACACTTATCTCTTGGAAGCGAGTGTCGTTCCTCGTATTTGGAGAACAGGGCTAGAAGGCTACTAGCGACTTGAATCGAGCCCCTGAGCCGGGGCTAGGACAATTCCGGAGTTGATAATGAACACCATGCATCATTTAAGGGGTTCACATAATTAGGAATACCCCTGTCCTAACAAAGTCCCTCTCGAATCGGGTGACATCACCGGTCAACAGATCGTAATTCTACGATATGTACATTGTGCAAGATTATTGGCTCTATTGTCATAATAAGGGGTGCTACCATATGCACGAGTCCTAACCCCCTTTTCCATGTTTACGCGGTAGACTATCGCTTCCCCGCGCGTTTCCTCATCTGCTTTTCGCGTTCGTACGCATTCGCCTCCCTGCCCTCCTCGCCCTGGATCTCCGCCACCAACCTCTTGTACTTCTTCTCGTACGCCGCGTCCTTCGCCTTCTTGATCCGCAGCTGCTCGCGGGCCATGAAGCTGGCGTCCTTCCTCAACTCCCTCATGGCGCCCTTGCGCTCCTTCTTGTGCTCGGCCTTCAGCTTGGCCAGGTCTGCCCTGTCGCGGTCCGGATCGTAGTGCTTGGTGGGATCGAACGAGTCCTCGAACTTCGGTATGGCGGTCTTGATGGGAAGAGGTTTATGATGGTGAAGCTCGAGGGGCCGCCGGGCCATACGTGCGATTTGGAGCATCTTCTCTAGTTTCGATCGAAGTTTCTCGACTCGATCATTCAAGGCAACCGGAAACTTTGTTCTGCATGGCTTGCTACCTAGGTGGACAAGGACATTCTTCACCGGCTCAAATGTTTCAAAGAAGGCCGGTTTGTTACTGTAGATGTCTGCCGCCGCGTCTAATAGTTGTACTGTTGTAGCTAAGATTGCAACCTTGGTCGACGTGGCTTCCTTCTCAGATATGTTGTCGTTAGCACAGTCTCCAGGAGTCAGCTTCCTGACGTCGAGTAAGTGGGCATCGGCGATGCGAGTTCCCGGTGTAGGCTCATGTATTGGGAAGGCTTCCAAGACATCCTTCGCTTTCTCCGGTGCGAAAGCACACAATGTGTTGAGACAGAAGCTCATGAACTCTGGAACGTAGCGCTTTGATACCTGTTGGTACTGAAGAGCTAAGGTAGACAGATAGGTCCCTTGAGAATAATCTGTAAGTCGTTTCGGGACCTTTTCAAGGTTCCGGGCGATGAGAAGCCCTGCTGGCGTAGCCACCTGGTGGAAATGATCCGAAGTTGGGAATATAGTCCCGATCGCAGTCAAGATTATTAGGTCGCCAACGTTGGGTGAGAGCGGCCTCGAGTGGCCAAAACTTTCAAGTTGCGACCGAAACTCGTTTGCAGTTTCAATAGGGTAAGACTTCGCGAGGGAGTGTATATGTCGGATGAGACTTTCGAGGACTGATAATGGCGGTAGTTTTGGAAGGTTGGATGAATACGCTAGGTATCGAATGAGGGTTATTACAAAATTGGCAAGTTTCGGTTTGTTCTCGCTATCCAGCTTAGGGTGGTACAACGCTCGAATTCTTTGCACCATAGTAGGGAGGTGTTCTATGGGAATAGCTCGTATCGTTTCATTGAATTCCTCCAGAGTCTGCGGGCAAGGGAAAGTGTAAGGCAGACCGTTAGAATCCGCTTTAGTATCGGCCGATGCAGCGCCATCTATGAGCCGAGCGCTAAACACCGGATTTTGTGCTTCTTCCTCATTTAACAAGCCTTTTGTAAATTCGTCATCATCTTCAGCGTCTGATTCTTCTTCCTCCGATGACTCTTCGCTTTCGACAGGTTCTAGATCTGAGCCACTGGCTATCAGATTATCCTCAATAAAAAAGTCGTCCTCGTCGTCGAATCCGAGTTCTGTTGCAGTTGGCTGAGTTTTGATGCCCCTTCCTAACCCAAAGTCATCTTCTTCCGTTTCGGTAAATAAGATAGGGCCGTTAGTTGGTTCTGGTTCCATCTCGGGACCGGCAATGCCATCATCATCTTCACTATCGCTGGCTTCCTCTCCGCGCATTCTCTTGAGTCTCTTTTCCTCAAGCTCTTTAAGTCTTTCGGATTCTTCTTGGGCCTTCTCCTCGTCGGTCTTGGTCCGGTCGGTAGGCTGCGCTCTTCTGTCTTGAGCTAGTAACCTGAGTCGCATATCGTAATCACGTTCCATTCTTTCCTTCGCAGCAGCAGCCGACTCTGCCGCATTTACTACCACGCCTTCAGATGTCTTTTTCCTGTTGTTGAACAATAAATCGTGGAGGCCAGGGAGCTCCATGTCGAGCTCTTCTCGTAGATCCTCGTCAGCGTCTTTGGCCGCCTGCCGCTCAGCTTTGTAAAATTTCGATTTCGTAATAAGTTCTTTCATAACTTCTTGTTTCGTTTTCTTCCTTTCTGGCTGTCCTTCCGCTTCGTCTCCATCTTCCTCGCTTTCGAAGGGGCGCATACGCTTCGAGCCACGATTATCGTCGTCGTCGTCAGAAGCAGCCGCGTCAGATCCAGCAGAAAGGTCATCCTCATCAAAGTCGTCCACAATATTAGGGCCATCGAATGACAAAGACTTTCCCATATGGGTCAATCCTTCGTTGGGCTCATCATCTTCAAGGTCGAACGCAGAGTTCTTGTGACTTGTCTTTTCTTTCACGAATCTTTCTCGCATCCTCTCCTCAGGTGTCATATCTGGGTCGTTTTCTCCGAATCGTCGATCGAGCATACCGCCGACTTTATGACGCCGGTTCATCTCAACTAATAGGGTTTGACGCCGCTATTTAAAGATATTAGCTGGGGGAAATATGCGAAACCTCGCTCCAGACTTACTCTCTCTTCACCGAGCGACTTCGCTTCGCCAGGCCTTCCTTTAGTGGCATTGGTATTTGCTGGCCTGTTGCTAGTAACCTGGAATTTGGGACCGCGGGCATTATGCTTCAAGTCAAAGGGATTGAAGTCTTCTCGGATGCTCTCCAGCTCGGCCGCCTTTTGGAATCTCCGATTATTTGTCTTGCCATCTTGCGCATTTCTCTTCTTCTGTTTCTTGGATAGTTGTGGTCCAATAACGCCTTTATCTCTCAGAGAGGCCTTCAGCCTTTTGAGTTGGGAGCCCGGCATTGTATAATCCAGAGGCGGGGACCATACGATATGGTGACAAGGTCTGAGACTCTGAGGTAGGTGGAAAATGCATGTAGTAAATGATTCTCACTGTTCGACTTTTTTTTTCTGAGGTGTAGCTGGGGTATGCTTATCTTATCGCCCCACCATGCAAGCCATGCAAGATCTCTTCGTGACCCACTTCTGCACTACAGGGGTATGATGTACTATGTATCAAGAGTCCAGCAAGCGCCACTAGGTAGTGATATCCACGTCAAGCTCAAGCTCGTCACTAAGGTTGTCCACCTGCTTTGACGTATCGTGTTGCAGCTTGTTGGTATATCTTCCCTTCCCATTGCCACCATTTTACGGTCAACAATCATTGCTATGGACATTCGATAGTAAAAAAACATGGGGTTCTATTCCTTTTTAAGAGATGACCGGTTTGTCGCCGCTAGTCTAGGCCTGGGTACCGTGGGGTTTCTCTTGGCTATGCGCTCCATTCTGGAGTACTACCGAGACGAAGCTGAGATCAAGCCGACGCCGCCGAAAACCCAATACATCACTCAGGACACCGAAGACTCACTTGGGCTAACAACTCTCGAGAGCCTTCTAAGTCACTATAATTTCGCTATCCGCGACACGGCGTTAAAAATCGTTGTTGGACGCGCCGTCAACGACAGCTCAGCTGTCTATCACCTTCTATGGGGCATCACGCGCACAGACTACGAGGAGCGCATGGAGGCACTGAGGGCGCTTTCTTTTGCTATGCAAGATAGTACGTACTACAGTTGCTTACATGTTGTTAGATGTGCCTCGAACTGATACTCTGCAGAAGATGCCTTCCAAGAACCGTTAAGCGCACTTAATAACCCCAAAGCCTACAGCGCCCTTGTTAGGTCTCTTGAGTTATGCCTCGACGATGCGGAACACGAGAAGCTTGACGACCCCCTGTACGACGAATATTACCTACGAGATATCGGCGAGCGGCGGTGCCTTATGCTAGTTTCCCAGCTAGTCCACATATATGGCGTCGATAAATTCATAGAGGCTGGATTTGTTGAGAGATGGCTTGCGAAACAGCCATGGGGTAACGATGACGAAGAGAGGCAAAAGAACTTCGCCGCGTATATGGAGCGAAGGAAGAATCGAATTAGCGACATTTGCTTCCACCTTAAGACGTGCAAGGCTGGTCGAAAAGCCTTATTTAAGGCGAAGCTAACTCCCAAGTCGAGGCGAGGAAAGCTTGAGAGGACCGATCAAATAAAGGTTGTACTGGAGATCAGTATGACGAACGAAGACGATCTTGAAGGGCCATCCCAAGCGGAGCACGTTCCTCGTGTAAACGATCAGACTGTTGAGGAACAACGTTTACGCAGAAGACATCGAGAGGCTATGGTCCTTAACGACGGAACACACTCCTTGGGGCGTAGCGATATTATCGAGCGGGAGCACGATTCTAACAGCTGAATGCTACGTATCTGAAATATCGCGCGGTTGCAAATTTCAACTAGGCACACCCCGTTAAGCCGTGTAGCAGTTTCATATTGCAGCCGGAGGGCAAATCGATATGGATTCGAATTGCTTCCAACATGGTGGATTCTTCCTAACACTCATATCCCAGAACCATTACCTGGAAGCCATGCAGCTATTTGAAGCAAATGCTTCCAACGACCACTGGTATCCAAGGCATAGACCCGCCTTGTCTCGACTTTGAAATGAAAGTGGTCGTAAAGACGTTGTGAGACATCCAACAGGCCTAGCTGTTCCCAACACCTCTAGAATCATATAGGTCTGTGATTAGGGCATCTGGAGAAGCATTGCCAAACATACCTAGGTAGTGAGCTGGGAGAAGCTTACGAATGAATACTGATTACGGCCATCGCCGCAATCTACCATAATTAACACCATTCTGCTCGACCATTGCATTACAACGTTCTCGAAAGCAGTAACACTACGCGATTCGGGATCTTGCGATGCTGAACATTGTGGTGATACATTTATGTATGTATATAACAGAGAGCAAAATGGGACAGCGCACATGTTAAATTCAGTGATGCGATGATGCTACTGCCATTACGGGACTTATCTTACGAGACTCATTACGGGATTTTGAGACATGCAGATACGTACGTAGTATTGACTTTTCTACTTACCGCTTCAGGGGATTTGAGGCGGACTTCAGGGGTAAAAGACATCTGTGCTCGAACTATATTAGCTTCCGAGCTCATGGCGCACTAACAAGGGTTAGAAATCAAACCCAAATTAAGTGACGCAAAGCCGTTGAAGTCTCTTTGTCTGACAGATCAGGGTTTCGGCATGTGCTATAATTATGGCATATGGCATTTGACATCTGATATGTGACTGGAGAACATCCAAGTCAAATGCCAATGTCTTCTTTCTATCTTCTCTTTGATCCTGTCCAATGTTTGTGTCATTTGGGATGTAAACAAAAGGATTTAGCCCCTCGCCGCTGGGGGGTAATCTGACAGAAGCCAATTATATCTGTCCACCTGCAGCAAGTCGTTTCTCGCTGCTTGTAAGGTTGCAGCAACGTCTCCTTAGCTACAGTAGCGTAGTATGAATTAGGAATGATTAGAGTCGACTATGGAACCAGCGGTGTTGTTTCGCCATTAACAGCTACTAAAAATGATTACGACTCACCGCCTGAGCATGGAGTTCTGACCTGTCATTGGTACATCTTTGCTTCTTGTTTACAGCTTCGTTGCGCCGGTACCCCCCACGAAAGCGGCAACGTATGTACTAGGTAATAATGAAACTTTAGAGAAGTACCTAGTATTTCTTGCTGATGAAATAATCCGAACTTGAGCCTGTAGAATACCGATTGCTTTGGAGCTAGGTGTCTACAATCTTTGATCTTTGTTCTTTGTCCATTTAGTTGGGTAGTTTTCACCACCAGTATTTGCTACTGCTGCTGATTCCGCCGCCACACAGGACCGATCATCTCGAGTCTGTCCAACCTTTGTCGCCAGTGCCTCTAACAGCCAGTACACTACCTTCGACTCTGGTTACGCCGCATATACATTGTCTGGTCCGCGATCATCAGGCATATTTCTACTTCACACACAAAGACGCACATACAATCTTTTTGTGAATTCTCCAGGGGTTTGACCACACTCTTTTGCGACTTTCATGTTGTTAATCCCGAGATACAAAGTACATTGCTTGCGCTGCTCATACATGTATTGAGCACCGCCGCAATCATTCGCCTGTGCAGTTTTCGACACTCAACAATTCTGCCGTGCTCAGACTTAGACTCAATCTTCCTACCCAAGCTTTGGAATTTGAAGCCGAGGTCCGACTACTAAGTTTTCCTGGGACTTGCAAGTCCTAATATCACCTTCTGCGGATTCCTTCTTTAATTCTCGGGTCGCTGGATACTCGTACCTCTCACACTTATTAACGAGTAATCATTTCGGGTTCTAGCGCACCACCTGGGCAGCTTCTTGGTCTTCCGCCGTTAAATCATTGGTTGAGAGCAGTTCCCTCTTCCCACGCGACCGCGACGGCCACCAGCAGCGCAGTGCCGGCCATTTTATTAGTGGATTCCTTTTAGGGGGGTATCCCATCAGCGACCGTATCGGATTGGACCGAGAGCCCTAAGGTCCCCGCCCCCGAAAATCAATAGCGGGTAAAAAAAATAACACACTACGCCTACGGCACGCCTAGGAACGCCTAAGGAACGCCTAAGGAGTGTTTATGTAAAACAGAGAGGGAAGGGAGGTTGCCCACCATGACTTCGACGGCAACAACTTTCTCTCCCCAGAGACAACAAGGCTTGTCTCGGAGCCCCAGAAAATCTGGTATTGCTACCGCATCAACTCCTAACCTCAATAGCCTTTATTCAGCACATTCGAGACTTGCTCCCGGCTCTAGCGCTCTTGCGCGCAAAGCCTCATTCGCGGCCCTTACCCCTGGCTCGCTCGCCTCGATCCCCGATGATAGCGAGAGTTACGCCTTCAATAGTGTGTTGACGGACTCTTCGCGCAAAATGCCACCTTTAACGCCTGGAAAAGGCGGCGCCACCGCGGACGACTTTGCTTTGGGCGATAATGTTGAAGTGCCCGGAAGCATGTCGGGAGTTGTTCGCTTTATCGGGTCGGTCGCCGGAAGGAAAGGCACATTTGCAGGCGTCGAATTGCATTCGGAATATTCTGCGCGCGGCAAGAATAACGGCGATGTTGACGGGTAGGTCCCGAAGTTCCCCTTGTCCTTGTCTAACCATACTTCTGTTTGCTTTGGTACCATTTCTTCCCGTGTCTCTGACTATTGCTAACCATTACCGCGCTACAGGATCTCCTACTTCACAACGTCAACCCCTGGCTCGGGTATCTTCGTACCGATTAGCAAACTATTCAAACAGCGCGACGGTCCGCCGACGCCTGCTAGTTCCTATTCACTCACACCCGGCTTGAAGCCCGCGAGCCAGAATGCCACAAACTACACTCCACCAACTCCGTCCTTGCCATCTTTCAGCAAGTCTTTAGGTCCAACTAGAGCGCCGAGTCCCCAAGGCAAACGATCCAGAACGTCCTTGCCGCGACCGGACTCGCCTGTTCGTAGACTGCAGCTTACCCCTGCACCCCGACCGTCGATTGCGACACCAGCGAAGGTACCTCCTCGTTATGGAACCCCTACAGTCTCTCGATTTGGTTCAAGCGTGCGAGGCACTGCGGGTGATCCGAACAAAACTTCGAAGCTGGATAGGAAGCCTAGCATTGCCCCTAGGAGTGCGTCTGCGCTAGGGCAAATATCCAATTACGATGAGGATGAGACTACGCCTGTTGGTTCGCGCACTAAACTCAACGGGAATAACGGTTCGATATCATCGCTGTCTTTTAAGAGACCCGCATCCCGAGCAGCCCATGCGACCGAAGAGGAGGTCGCACGACTAAAAGGCCAACTCGAAGAGCGAGATCGCCAACTGAAAGACCAAGCTTCAGCACTAGCTGAGATGGAGAGCAGTCTTACAGAACTGACAATATTGATAGATCAGTCGGATGGTGGACGAATGCGAGCTGGTAGTCTGGATGATAAGGACTCTCCACAGCTTCGAGCGATGCTGCGAGAGAAAAACGAGAAGATCGCGATGCTTACTGCCGAATTCGACGCACACCGAGCAGACTTCCGTAGTACTATCGATACGCTCGAGATGGCCAGCACCGAGACCCAGAGGGTATACGATGCTAAGATTCGCGAATTAGAGCAAGAAATCCACGAAGCGCAAGAACGACACGATGACGTCGACAGTGTAGCTCGTCAGCTTAAGCAGCTCGAGGAACTGGTTCAGGAGCTTGAGGAAGGCTTGGAAGATGCTCGCCGAGGCGAAGCTGAAGCTCGAGGAGAAGTGGAGTTCCTGCGAGGGGAGGTGGAGAGAACGAGGTCGGAATTACGACGGGAACGCGAGAAGGCCTCTGCTGCCATGAACGGGGGCGACCATGGAGAAGATAAGCTATCCATGTCGAAAGAATTAGAGCAAAAGGAAGATGAGATTAGAGGTCTCAAGGCTATCATTCACTCTCTCAGCAGAGATTCTATTCCTGGTTCAGATTCTCCAGACAAGACGCCTACTCAGCTGCAACGCAGCAATTCGTACATCAATTCTCGTCCGAACTCGATCGATAAACGCAAATCGAAAGAGCAGCTGGAGCGAGACAATTTTGAATTGCGCAACCTGCTCGAAAACAAGAACTCCCGAGAGGAGGAACTTGAGCGGGAAATTGAGTCTCTCCGACGTGTCAGCGCAACGACTCATCGTGTTAGCTCCGCGACTATCGGCAGCGCTAATCGATCGTCATACCGCGACTCGAAGGGAACTGTCATTCTTGCACGTGAGGCACACTCACCTGAGATTACTCATAAGCGCGCACGAACCTTAGACACAATGCCTGAGAGTGACGCGTATTCATCGGTTACCGAGACTAGCACGCTCTGGTGCGAGATATGCGAGACTGGCGGCCATGATATCCTTACATGTACCAACATGTTTGGACCCCAGAATGAACAAGGGAAGATCGGCATGGACAACCATATGCCGGTCAAGACAGGCAGAGACGTCGTTCGCGAAGGACTCAGGCACTTGTCGGTTCCTACTGACGCCAATGCGGAGGATACACCTCGTCCTCTGTCCCCGATGAAGCCTAAGCAGGTCGCTGTACCTCCCCCTTCTGCTGCTGTTAAGATTCTCCCCAACCCTCAAGATTCGGGTCCGTTGGCTGGAAAGGATAGCGGTGTGGTCGACCCGGAGAAGTGGTGTGCTTTATGTGAACGTGACGGACACGACAGCATTGACTGCCCCCTGGAGGATGCCTTCTGATCTATATTCTCACGACATCTGACACGACTCAACGACGCAAAATGAAGGATATCTGCAGCAGGGCACTCAAAAATTGTGCACGGGTGCTCAGTGTACGAAAGAGACGGGGGCGGCTGCATCATACTCCTGCATTGTTTCTTCTGTTTACCAACCTAGAAGCCCAGCATTTCATTTCTGCCTACGGGAAACGCTGTGGCTAACGACTGTTTCGGATCGATGATACCAAAGATTTCGCTTTACTTTCCCCCTACCTACCTACACCCTATAATTCCAACTCCTCCTGTTTTTGTCACTGTTTGATTAAATGTACACCTATTCATTCTGGTTGGGTTGCGAAAAGCCACGAGGACAATGTGGCCTCGGGATGAGGATTTGAGGCAACTTGTACTTGTATCGGGACTGGATGTACGAGTTACCCGAATTCTGATTACCAACTAACCTAGTAGTTGAGTAGATGTGTAATACCTAATTCAGCATAAAATGATGTTTCTTATGCTAATTAATTTTGACCGTGTCGTGACCTTTTAACCTAGTCTTATGCTACTATATGCTTTGAATAGTGACATGCTAGATTGCAGACCTTGTTAAGGTGGGGAGGGTTGGCATTATAATGGCGAGGACTGACCTTGGTTTAACAATGTTCTATATTGACGGAATCTTCGCCATGGCTCTTGGCGATTTTGTCCGTGACATTAATGGTTGTTGTGTGTCTAATCGCAGTTGCACATACATTTTCCTGTAGCTTGGGATCGGTCCTGCCTAGTACTAGATATGTATGACTTCAGAGTATCTTCACCTTTTAACCAATCTACCAGATCCTAGCCTTTCGTTTTCACATTGTCGAAGTATTACCAACCACCTACTTTACTTACCTACCCCTAACTCACTTATACTCTACCCCGAACCTATTTACCTTACTTACCACTGTCTTTATTTTCCTACAGCTCCTAAAAAGTTACATTCTACCTAACATTCGCTTATCGAGACGTACTATACATACCTACAGATCGGCTTCCTACATGACCTACGTAATAAGGCTGATAGCTGTCTAGACAAAATGGGGTGAGTGTGGACCGCCGGCTTCAATGATTTGCTATCCAGCCCTGAACTTGGGGGAGCCAAGCGCCTCCCCCGCAAAGTCTCCAATCAGGTTGTCAAGTCAGCTGCTCCTTCGTCCCACCCATTCCACCCCCCTGCGTCTCAGGAACCCCTCGGGCTACAGAGCTTACTACCCGTGCCTGTTAAAGCTCCAGCCTCCTACCTTACGGACATGTAGCTGTTAATACGTAGCTGTTAGTGACAATATCAACACCATCATTCATCCATCCATCCATTTACATTGATGTAGACCATCATCAATTGCAAGTTGTCGTATTACCATATCACGTTCACTCAGGAGTGACAGCTCCTTGTATCACCAGTCTGTCTTTCATTTATATAAGTACCTACCTACCGATTGTATTTCATCCGATACCCATCGTAAAGCCAATTCCGCCACAGCAAACTTGCCAACAATAGCTCATCCACAAACAGAGCACAACGTGGACTCTACACTCATCTAACGCATACTTGGCCTGAGTAGGGAACAATTACCAACAGTACTCATCGCAGAGGTCACAATGGGTGGTGAAACTGCAAAGCCCAAGGTCATTTCGGCCGAATACCCCATCCGGGCACCCGCTCCAGTCGGCAAACGGATAACCCACATCTACAAGGAGCGCATCACCCAGTTTTACTCTAAAGGACAATGGGAGAAGAGAAACCTTCTTGCCATGATGTACGAGGGTGTTGCATCTGGTTCTCCTCATGTTCAACTATCCACATGGGCTGCACCAGGCCTCTCAAGGCCGACCTTTAAGGAAGCCATGGCTGGCGAGTTTAAACCTGCCTCTGTCGGCCAGTCTTTTGGCCCTTCTTGGTCTACCCACTGGTTCAAAGTTGTACTCCGTGTGCCTTCCGACCTGCAGGATAAGGAGCATTTGGAATTCCAATGGGACTCCAACAGCGAAGGCATGGTTTGGACCGACGACGGCAAGCCGTTGCAAGGCCTGACCGGCGGAGGCGAGCGTGTCGAGTGGATCCTTCCGGACTCTTTCAGGGACGGAAAGGAGCACACCATCTATATTGAGATGGCCTGCAATAGTATGTTTGGCAATCCTACCGGTGGTGACACTATCCAGCCTCCTGATCCAAACAAGAGCTTTCAGCTCGTCAAAGCCGATATCTGTGCCGTCAATCTAGATGCCCGGCAGCTCTGGATCGATACTTGGATCATTGGCGACGCTGCGAGAGAATTCCCCGAAGATTCATGGGAGCAGCACAAGGCCTTAAACGTCGTTACCGAAATCATTGATTCATACGTTCTTGGTGACAAGGAGTCGCTCAAAAAGTGCCGTAAGATTGCACAGGAATACATTGGTTCCAATGTCGATTCTTCCAAGGTCTACGACAGCGGACTTCCGTCCCAGGTCTTCGGCATTGGTCATTGCCATATCGACACTTGTTGGCTATGGCCCTGGGCCGAGACAAAAAGAAAAGTGGCGAGGTCTTGGTCAAACCAGTGTGATCTCATGGAGCGATATCCTGAGCTCAACTTTGCTTGCTCCCAAGCACAGCAGTATAAATGGTTGAAGACCCTGTACCCTTACGCATTTGACCGTGTCAAGCAAAAGGTCAAGGAGCGTCGGTTCCACCCGATTGGTGGCAGCTGGGTTGAACACGACACCAATATGCCCAGTGGCGAATCTCTCGTCCGACAATTCCTCTACGGCCAAAGATTCTTTGAGAGCAACTTTGGGGAGCGTTGCCGGACGTTCTGGCTTCCCGACACCTTTGGGTACTCCAGCCAACTCCCTCAGATATGTCGGTTAGCTGGGATGGACCGGTTTCTCACACAGAAGCTCAGCTGGAATAATATCAACAATTTCCCTCACACGACCTTCAACTGGGTCTCGCTTGACGGAAGCCAGGTCATATGTCACATGCCACCAGCTGAGACTTACACTTCGGAGGCCGAGTTTGGCGATGTCAGACGCAGTGTAACTCAGCACAAATCGATGGACCAAGATCATACCTCGCTACTAGTCTTCGGCAAAGGTGATGGCGGTGGCGGTCCGACCTGGCAGCACATAGAAAAGCTGCGGCGGTGCCGTGGCATCAGCGATCAGGTTGGCCTTTTGCCTAGAGTGCACCTGGGCAATACCGTTGATGACTTCTTCGACAAGCTTCAGGAGAATGCTGACACTCTGGTCACTTGGTACGGCGAGCTCTACTTTGAACTTCACCGTGGTACATACACAACTCAGGCGAACAACAAAAGAAACAACCGGGAATCCGAGTTCATGCTACGGGAGCTTGAATTATTAGCCACCATTGCATCGCTGAAGTCTAGTTCCTACAAGTATCCCAAACCGCAGTTTGACGAAATGTGGGAAGCCGTTCTTCTCTGCCAGTTCCATGATTGTCTACCTGGAAGTGCTATCGAGATGTGTTACGATGACTCAGACGAGGTAAGTTCGCTCAAAGTACAAGTAATGTTCTAATTAACTAAATCCAAACCAGTTGTATGCCAAGGTATTCCAGATGGGCAAGGACATATACAAAGATATCTACAAAGCATTCGGCATTACGCGTCTAGGAATGAACACTGAGCTTGGCCAACCCATCGCCCTGAATACCATGCCATGGTACAGAAAAGAGATCGTCGAACTTACTGAGACCGAACTCGGCGTTGCGTGCGGATCCGGACTCTTTGTTAATGTGAAGCCGTTCAAGACGAACGCAACCAAAGCTGTTACTGTCCAAGAAGTCCGCGAGGGCGTCTTCGTCTTGCAGAATGACCAGCTGACTGTCCAGGTTGAGGATGGCAATGTTACCTCTCTTGTCGATCGCAAGACAGGCCGAGAAATCATCCCCGAAGGAGAGAAAGCTAACCAACTCGTCATCTTTGACGATAAGCCGCTGTACTGGCAGGCTTGGGATGTTGAAGTCTACCATCTGGACACGCGCAAGGTGGTACCTTATGGCAAGACCAAAATATTAGAGGACAAGGATCACCGAGTCAGTGTCTCGACCGAGGCTGTTATCAGTGACAATAGCCGGATCCAGACGATCCTGAGCCTGTCTGCAGCCATAGAGGGCCAACAGTCGTACGTTGAATGCACTGCCAATGTGACTTGGTACGAGACTATGAAGTTTCTGAAGGTAGAGTTCCCCGTTGATATCAGAAACACGGAGGCCTCTTACGAGACTCAATACGGCATTGTAAAGCGACCCACACATTATAACACTACCTGGGACATGGCCAAGTTCGAAGTGTGCTGCCACAAGTTTGCCGATCTGTCCGAGCACGGCTATGGCGTCTCGATTCTCAACGACTCTAAATACGGGTTTGCTACTTGTGGTAACCTTATGCGTTTGTCTCTACTGCGGTCTCCGAAGGCACCAGATGCACATGCAGATATGGGTACACACACGATCCGTTGGGCTATCCTACCGCATAAGGGCGACCTAAGCGCCACTACCGTTCGCGCAGGATACAACTTCAATCACCGTATGAAGATTGTATCGGCACCCAGGACAACTGACATCTCTACGCTAATGGCAAATCCCGTAGAGCTAAAAGGCGACGACTCGTTGATTCTGGATTGTGTAAAGCGTGGCGAAGATGACGAAGACGTTTCTTACGACAACGGCATCCCGCCTCGTAAGGGACAAAGCGTTATCATTCGCATATACGAAAGTCTTGGGGGTCGCGGTACAGGAACGATTACAACTACCTGGGATGTCAAGAATGTATCCAAGACGAATATCTTGGAGGACGATGGAGAGGAAGTCAAGATCGATAAGGACGGCGCCTTCTCAGTTACCCTCAAACCTTTCGAGGTCGCCACCTACAGACTCCAGTTGTAATCCCGCCTTCTTGACCCCAAGATACGAGAATTACAGATTGCTTCTTTCGACACATAACATATGTCGATAATGTGTGGTAGGGGATAGTACGAAATGGTTTATGGCGCTTGTATTCGTACAAAATGAGACGGAAAATGCTTCAAGTCAACACTAATTGGCGAACTCTGGTTACGGAATTCTCACTTCCATTCGAGTATGTGGTTGAACTCAGAAATTGCAAGACTGGCAACTTGGGTATAGCGATAGGGATTTCCCGGGCATACTCTCGGAGAAGAAATTCCAAGCTGTCTACTCATCTAAGTGGTTATTCAGCTAGACAGTTCAAAGGACTACTAGATTACTAGAGAATAATAAATGGATAGCGAAGTTCTCACAAATTCTCAAATCGACTTTTGAAGGATTAATCTGTGATACTGTAGTATATGTTTTACATACTTCTGATTAGGCAATTGTCTATGTGTTTAACTTGTGGCAAGTTTCCCTCTGGAATAAATGCTCCATGATTCTAAGTGTTTACTTTGCAAAAGGGGTATATAAACGACTTCCTAGGAAGTCGGCCGACAATGCTTACAGTGTGATACTTCATAAATTACTGTCCGATCTACCTTGGTTCAGGCGGGGACGGCGGGGACTACACAGTGCCTGAAAACATCCTTGCTGCCAAAAGCCAATCGATACCTTGTAAATCACGACAACGCGAGCTTTCCTCAGCGGTGACCGAAGCAAACGAACATCAACAAACACATGTCGAGCATATCTCATTCTGGCTTTGTAACCAGATGTACGGCCCAACATGCCGGCGGTTGACTTTGATGCTCGCCAACCGCACTCGAGACCGTATCGGTCGGCGAGCCAAGCACTCATTTCCGTCATGGCGAAGTATCTCGCCACGATATGGCAGCGTCAACTATGAAGTAGCTCGGGCAAGGCTGCAGAAGACTCAAACTCGTGGCAAGAAAACCAGAACGTCTATGAAGTTGGAGGACCTACCGCAAGGGCCCATCAAGCCGGTCCAGCCTCCGCCCCCGGAGCCGGAGCCGGACGAAGGTCCTGTGTATCCCACGGTGGTGCAGCAGGCACGGCGGAACATGGCCAAGTTCGAGAACTGCGTGCTGCTGACGCGCGTGGGCGGGTTCTACGAGCTGTACTTCGAGCACGCGGAGGAGTACGGGCCGGCGCTGAACCTGAAGGTGGCGCGGAAGAAGACGAGCGCGGGCCCCGTGCCCATGGCGGGCTTTCCCTTCTTCCAGCTCGACCGCTTCCTCAAGACGCTGGTGTCCGACATGAACTGCTACGTCGCCATCGCCGAGGAGTTCCCTAATGACGCGGGCGATCGGGTTAAGTCGAATGGCCTCATGCACGACCGCCGCGTCGCGCGCGTCATCACGCCTGGCACGCTGATCGATGAGAATTTCATTGATCCTTATGCGAATAATTACGTTATGGCCGTTCATGCCGGTCACAGTCACGAGACTAAAGCGCCTGGCTCGGGTGAGCTTGAAATACCTAATAGCACGGATTCAGGCCGTCTCGCTGAGTTACAAGAAAATACTGCTCCTATAGGCCTTGCGTGGATAGACGTATCCACGGGACAATTTTACACTCAATCAACTACAATTACATCGTTGGGTTCTATCCTTTCACGTGTAGGCCCGAGGGAGATCGTAGTAGACGAGTTACTCGAGTCCCAAAAGGACCATAAGTTATTCTCAGTCCTAGCCGAGGACAAGCACCTAATCACATTCACGCCCCAGGGGGAGCATCTACCACTATCAGAATGGGGACCAATGCTAGAGTCGGACATCCCAGCCCAGACCGCGCAAAGCTTCGCGGCCGACGAGGTTCAGGCCGGCAGCCTGCTTCTCCAGTACGTCCGCGACCGGCTGCAGGGGCTGAGCATGAAGCTACAGCCGCCGCAGCGGTACGAGAACACTTCCGTCATGTCGATCGACAAGAGCACTATGCGGGCGCTCGAGATAAAGCAGACGATTCGTGACGGCGTCTTCCGGGGGAGTCTGCTACACGCCGTCCGGAGGACCGTCACTAAGGGGGGCGCCCGGCTGCTGAACGCGTGGCTTAGCGCGCCCTCAACGAATCTGGAAACGATCAGGTCAAGACACGATCTAGTAGAACACTTTATTCAATATCTAGATCTACGCGATGATATCGTGCTGCTGCTAAGGAGGAGTCACGATTCGCAACGTCTGGTGCAAAAGTTCGCACTCGGGCGCGGCGATCCGGATGATCTTATCGCCCTGGCTAACACTATCCGAGCTACCCAGGACATCGTCTCACTCCTGGAAAGCGTTAAAGACCAGAGCCATACTACTACATCAAAACCAGAGCCTAACTCATCATCTACTGGTACACCGTGCTTCACATCCCTCCTCTCACGCATCCAGCTCGAGGAGCCGACCAAGCTAGCCGACCGCATCAAGTCGTCCATCGACGAGGAAGGCCTCGTGCAGCAGCACCAAGCCGAAGACAGTGAAGCAAACCAACTCCTAACACTCGCCGAGGACATCGTCGCCTCGGAGGGAGCACGCGAAGATGCAGCTTCAGTATTACCCAAGAGCAGCACCACCGCCGCCGCGAAGCGCAAGAGGCAGCAGTCCGCCTCCACCTCCATCTCCATCCGGGACCACTACTCGGGCGCCACCGACGACAACGCGCCGTTTGTCATGAAACCCGAGGCCAGTCCAGCCCTCCGTGCGCTCCACGACGACCTGGCCTCTCTCCTACACGAAAAGGAGGCGCTCGCCGAGACATTACGCGAACGCTTCGGCGGCGCGGCCAGCCTGACGCTGCGCTGGTCGCCGAATCTCGGGCACGTATGCCACATCAAGGGGGCGCGGGACCTGCGCAAGCTCGGCGACGCCAGCAACGTCAACATCAACACGGTGAGCTCGAGCCGCAGCACACGCACGTTCCACGTGCCGGAGTGGACGCGCCTAGGCCAGCGGCTGCGGCAGGCGCGCTTTGAGATCGGCGCCGAGGAGCAACGGCTGTTCGGGGCGTTGCGGGCCCGCG
>JAOXNQ010000001.1:3852406-3960360 GCA_028571165.1 Hypoxylon perforatum
GGCTACCTTCGAGCCCTTATGGGCCACGTACAACTGCACCACCTCGTCGCCGTCAACCGGTGCCGCGCCCTCTTTGCCACGCACTTCCACGGGCTCGCGGACCTGGTGACGCAGCGCGGCATGCACGTCGCGCAGGGCGGCGCTGTCGAGATGTACTGCACGGACGTAGAGGAGGTGCGCGGAGGCGGCTTCGTCTACGTGCACAAGCTACAGAAAGGCATCAATCGGCAGAGCCACGCACTTAAAGTAGCGCGCCTAGCCAACATGCCCGAGGCTGCTATTACGGTTGCGAGAGAAATCCTCGAAAAGGACAAGAATCTTCAGAATCACGACGAGAATAAGGGGACGTCTTCACAAAATGATACCCATGCCAACCAGCAATCGGCCAGTGTAGGATAGGGTCTGGAATTTTACGATTTCAGGTTTCTGTATTTCTAAGATTGAGTTAGCCTCTGGCTCTTAAACAGTCTGTACTGATAAAATGGCTTGTAAAGAGATGTGTCTCATAAGGTTGTTGTGATGAAGTTTGTCATCAATGAATGATCAGGGTTAAAAAGCTCTTGAATTCTTTATATAATCATAGAACATCGAGGGAGGGAAAACTGAAAATAGAATAAGACTTACCATTTACGAAGTAGCAAAGCTCTATGATTTGCAATGCCATTGTCATGTCACTACCACAAGAACTCGACTCTTTGGCAACTTGCCTCAATTGACCGTTAGAAGACCTATGTACCGTAAACTTTCGTACGTCCAGATCTCGTAATCCCAACCGATGCCCAGTTTGATGCCATCCCGTCAACACCGTGATCATGCTATGAAATTTAGTCACTGTAGAAAACCGACATGTTAGCAACCTGTTAGCCGAAAAAGGTGGTGGAACGGGGAGAGCATACAAGAGACCACCGAAACCCTCATCGCCAGACTCGTCCTCAGACTCGTCCTTCTTCTCCTCCTCCTCGGCGGCGGCAGCCGAAGTCTCGGCAGCACCACCAGCAGCCGGGGCGGCGGAGGCGTACGCGTCGGGGTTGGCGATACGGTCCTTAAGAGACTCAATCTCAGGCCAGCTGTACTCGGTCTCAATAGCAACGGCAAGAACCTTCTTGTAGCTGTTGACCAAAGAGTGGATGATCGAGGGCAGGGTGGGGAAGTTCAAGGCAAGCGAGAGAGCGGCAATGGTAGTAATGGCGCTCGAGAAGGACTTGAGAAGTTGGTCCTCGCTGATGTCCAGGACGCTAGGGGGGAAGGTGTTGCCCTGGTCGTAGACTTGGGCGACACCCAGACCGTAGGTGAAGGGAGAGATGTTCAGCATGTTGAGGAGGGTGGCCTCGGAGGGGCCGACCTTGCTACCAGCCTCAACGAGCTTCAGGTCGGTCGTGATTTCAATGGTACCACGAGCGATCTTGGTGGGGACACCGAGGGCCTGGAAGAAAGAGGTCTTTCCGGGTTCCATGCCGGTGTTGCCAGCGGGGACCCAGACGTCGGCAGGGGCGACGGCACCAGCACGGGCAGGGGCAGCGACCTTGTTGTCCAGGATCTTGTCACGGATCGTCTTGAGGTCACCGTTGGTGAAGACGAAACCGATGTTACCTCTGACGTGGGGAAGGAGTCGCTCGTACTCGGGCGCATCGGGAATGAAGGTCTTGAGGGCTCGGCGGACCTAGAAGAAAATACTCGTAAGCTGCTGAATAGGTTAGACATTAGTTATTCACTTACCATGGTGTTCTTTCCCATCAGGACGACAGCCTCTCCACGGAGAGACTGTCGGATCTCGTGCATCTGCTGAGAGCTGACATTGTCGACGGTGACGAGGAAAACAGAGCTGTAGTCCTCGAGCAGGCTCTTCAGCTTGGGGAACTGTGCAATTCGCAGTCAATATTTAGTCCATTGGGGATTCTGCGCAAAAGATCGACATACATATTCCGCCTTCTTCTGCTTGGTGGCTCCCATGTCTTCTTATTTTTGAAGTTAGGATTTTTAAAGCCGGGTGTGTTGTTAGGTGATGTAAATTTGGTGGTGGTTTCTTGAAGTTGAGAAAAAGTCACCTTGGAATTGAGCGCCCAAGCCAGGTGGAATTTCGGCTAATTGTTTTTTTCGACATCCGAATGTGTGCACCGCCCATGCTTCAGACCACCCCGCTAGGGCTTGCCGCCTGTAGGTACTTGTACTTTAGTCCATGCGGTCCATGCTATTTTGGGGTTAGTGGGGTAAGCATATTCGTTTTATAGGTTCACATGCTTAAGTAGAATTACTTCGATTATTGCATTTAAAGCGCGATACGCATGGATTTATTTGTGAAATGGCACAGCTCTTGGAGAGGTGTGTTGGCTTGATTATCTATAGTAGAATATTGATAGACGTGGGAGAGTAGCTATCTTCCGCGATGACCTCAAAAGGCCTAACGCCAAAATAAGGGGAATAGGGTATATATGCCGACAGCGACAGCGCCTATGATACAGTTGCTTGTTTGATAGCTTATGTGCCCAGTAGTTTGCTTGCCATCAATGGAGATTTCTCCTTATATTTCAATTCTGCAAATTTTTATAGATATCCCATCATCTTGCCGTTGAAAGGTTAGGCATATCTCTGTTCGGTACCTCGTCGTTCAATCCCATCTCCGTAGCAGCTTGTTCGAGGGCTTGCTCCATACTCTTGTCTCCGAGGAGTTCAACTTGGTTCTGGAGGAATATGTCCACAAAGTTGCCCAATTCCTCTTGTCTTATATCCTCCGGCAGGTCGTCCCCTGCGTTTAATTGACCGACCGCAATGAGTTCACTGTGTCTTCTTTTCAGATAGTCTTCTATTTGTTTTCCAGCGTGCATCAACCGAAGACCACCTTTGCCCTTTGCCGTTCTTTCTAAGTCCATAGACCCTACGCGTAATTCGAACACGACAGCATCCGGAGGCTCGAACTTGAATATTTGTCGTAAGGCTCGGTATGCCAATAGAAGACCAAACTTGTCGTCTAGTTTGCGAAACGAGTGAAGAATAAACCTTGCCAGTTGAACGTCGATGCCGTTTGGAGCGAGGAGGTGGGCCGATCTAACCGTCTCGGCAAATAGCGATCGAGTCCTTGAAACTTCCATGAGAAGTTGACCTGGTGGTATCTGAATAAGGCGATTAATAGCTAAGGCCTGCCAAAGGACCATAAAGGTCCACGAGTCTGGCTCAACCTGATATTGGTTGGTTAGGTCATGGGTAAGCGCTGCGACATGCTTGCCCTGTCCGCTCTGAAGATATGAGAAGAGCAGCTGGTTTAATATGAATGAGTTGGGGGCGATTTCTGCATCCCTGAATGTCCTCCAGAGTTCCTCCATCTTGGGATGTATTCCTCGCTCCTTATAGTTCTCTGCGAGAAGCGAAAAGGTTTCCAGGTTTGCTCTCGGCCAACCTTCTCCATACTGGCGTAATCTTACATACGTAGCAAGATTCTTCATATCTTTTCTGACACTGAGAAATTGCATCCGGGCATTAATCATAGCCCATGCGACATCTTCAGCGTTCTTTATATTGTCAGCAGTACCTGACCGCAGCCATGCACCGATTAAGCCATTGACAACGATTGCTTGAGGCATGACACCTCTGGACTTCATGTGCAGTAAGACATTATAAGCGCCTTGTAAGTCGTCAGCCCCTATTAACCGCTTTAGCCATTTGCCATAAAAGAAAGGACTAGCAACACTAGGAGGCACCCTGTGGGTTCCATGCAGGTCAACGGTGTTGGAGGTCATCATCTCGACAAAGATGTAAAACGCATATTCTGTCTCGTTTGACGTCAGAAAGTAGGAAATGACTTGGTCGTAATCCTCGATAGTAATTTCATCGCCAAGAGCAGATCGTAATCGTTGATAAAGCTCAAACCCCTTTTCAACTGTCGCCGGGTTTTCAGCACACATACGAATAAATGGTAGTAGAAAGCGGGGATCCTTCTCGTAAGGAGACTCAAGCAGAGTGCTGGCAACCCTTTCGGCTCGAGCAATGTCACCCATCAAACAGTACATTCGAAGGCCAAGCTGCCAAAATTCCACGAACGTATCCGGTCTGGCGCCAAGCGTAGTGACGAGCTTTTTATGAGCCGTAATCGCATCCTCTTGGAGCCCGTTTACAAAAGTAGCCTCTATCGCGAGTAGTTGCTGGTCATCGCGCAACGTCACGCCGGCGCTCTGCATGTCCTTAGCCAAGACATGAGTATGGGACATCCGGTTGGGATTGTTCGGATGATCAGCCGCAAGAATCTGCCAGAGAAGATCCCATATGTCTCCATGAACTGATTCCCACTTCTTGGACAAAGCTACCCGCGCAGCATAATAATACTTCCATAACGAGTTGATCCGCTTCAGAGGTAAAACTCCGCCTCGAGCTTTTCTTCCGATGGTCCGTACCATATTATTCAATTGGGCAATACGGGTTCGGTCTTGGCCTGTCCAGTCTTCCTCCGGCAATAGCAGCGATGGCTTGGGCAAAGCCTCATCTTGAGAGGTAACTCGTTTTCGTAATTTTTCGGCCCCTTGCTTCCCCCATAGTTCCTCGACAATTTTGGTGAATTGTGTTGCTTCTTCCAGTTCTTGCTCCAGCTCTTTCATGCGCATTTCGGCCTGTCCGTCTGGGTCGCTCAGCGATCGGCCGAACTCATTCTCGTCCCGGAGACGACGCAACTTGCCGCCTTCTCCTTGTTCAAAATAATTCACTGACACCCCGGCATTTTTGCTTCCTTTGACGAGACCCAAAGTTTCCAACGTTTTCTGGCGCTCAATATCTTGCTCGCGGGTTCGATGGGATGATGCCTCTGAGGCCAAAGGTTGGGCGGCTTGTGAAGAGTGGCGGAATGCCCATTGCGCTGTAGGGGTTCGCTTGCGTAAACTTGCCAGGCATGACCTGCAAATGAAATTGTCGACACGAAGGGTCCTTGGAGGCATCACAGCATAATCGGGTTCGTGCGCTTCGTCGCATTCCTTAGAATGTGAGAGCGGCAACAGAGTCTGTAGAGTCTAGAATCATTTTCCATAAAAATTTAAGATCGATAAGAGTGATATCACACCTGTCCTACCAGTTCTGTTTTTAGCGTGTCCTAGGTCCCGATTTACCTAGCCCCACCCTGATCTTCAAGCATCGGTACCTACAAGCTCTATATTTTATTGCTTATAAGGAACTCTTGGAAAAGCTTATGTTGAAAATACTCTTGGACATTCAGCCTGTAGGTATTGTTTTATTTATATAAAAAGAGAACGTAAGTGGAGTGGCCCTTACTTGCATTTATGCCCCCAGAGTATTTATGGTACTTCTTCAGAAAATAGAAGTAACCAAAAATTCGATGCAGGGACGACAGGGAGGCGACAGGGATTAAATAGCGCTAATAGCTTTAGAGACCGTAGGCCTTACCGTCGCGGTCACATCCACTTATAGGCAAGACGCGCAGCTCATACACCCTTTCATCTGAACCATTGCGACCTACAGAAGCGAATATCACATCCGATCATGGCTATTAATGAGCCTCTCGGAGACTCTTTCGAAGAGAAACAGCATCAGGTAACACCATCTACAGAAAAGCAACACGAATTCACACTAATAGATAGCTCTTAGGCTGCTTATGTCTTCGACCCCTTGGATGAAGCTGAAGGCGCAAACCGGCCTGCTAAACGGAGAAAAGTGTCTAAGGCTCTAAACCAGAAAGAAACTGAAGAGCCAGATTCTTGGCTGACTTTTCAACCCCTTTTCGGTGGCTCTGAAAATGAGCAATGTGTTCGTCTTCGCCAACAATTATTTGAGAAGTCTTGGTCTCAAATCGATAAGAGGATTCAGGTCAGTTACTCACAGCGTCCCGCATTATAGCATTATGACTTACAGCTGGATATAGCATATACTACGAAAGGCGAACGAGTCTACGTTAGGTGATGTGGCGTCGTTCTTGCAGGCAACCCCGGATCGTGCATCCACTGACAAGATTCCCTCTGCCTTTATCATTACCGGTCCGAACTTAGCCTCTCAGGATCTTTTATTTGAGCAATTCTCGGAAACCCTACAAAGTCAAGTGGATGCAAAGGTGGTACGCCTGAGATCTGGTGATGCATCTAACTTGAAAGCGGCCTTGAAGAAGATCATACATGATGTTACTGCGAGGGAGACAGATGATGAAAACGATCAGGAGCTAGCCATGGGCAAAGACGTTAGTTGACTTGTCGCTTAAACCTGATACTCTTCTGACATAATGCTTTAGGGACGTAAATACCTGAACTACGATCTCGAGGCTCTTTATGCGCATTTCAAAACTAAACCTCGCAGTCATATCATTATTGCCTTCCAAGATAGCGAGGCCTTCGAAAGTGGCCTATTATCAGACTTGATCTCACTCTTCAGGTTTGTATTACTACCAGTTACTTGCGCGCTTCACAACTGACGCCGTCCTTAGCTCGTGGCTTAACCGTATCCCATTCGCCCTCCTCTTTGGGGTAGCTACTTCCGTAGAGCTATTCCAGGCGCGCCTCTTAAAATCTACCTGCCAGTGTCTCTATGGCGATCAGTTTGATGTTGAACAATCTTCATCAATCATTGAGAAGATTTTCAAGGCAGCCATTGCCTTCTCAGATGTACCGTTGCTGTTGGGCTCCTCCTTCGTAAACAGCCTACTAGAGCGCCAACGAGACCAAGTTTCGAGTATCCCAGTCTTCGTCAGTTCTCTAAAAGTAAGTCCACGATCCCGTCAAATAAATACATAATACTAACGGCTGCAGTACGCTTACATGTGCCATTTTTACGCAAATCCTTTGACCGTCTTCTTATCTGATGATAAAAGGGACGACATTCTCCAGGAGGAACATTTCGAAGCAGTACGATGCTTACCATCTTTTCGTCGATATATAGAAACGATCATTGAGAAAGGCGAAATAGAGCAAGCTAGGTCGCTTCTCGATGACAATCCACAACTCAAAGAGTTTCTACACAGTGGGATTGAAGAATCCCGTCGATGGTCCTTGGATATTTTGCGCAAGCTCAAGGTCCTGACCGCAGGTGGCGTCTTATCCGCGGATTTTTCTGAACTCTATCTGGACGCGATTTCACGTGGTATTGATACCGACCGAATAGCCGAATTTACGGATTCGGTAAAGCGATTGCAGCCTACTGATTTGACAGTATTCCTTAACCAAGTGCTGGATAGCCTCGACAATGGTGATCCAAGCCTTGGTTTGGATTCATGGGCCAACGAAAACAAAGATTCGCATGCGTTCTTCACTAAGGCATTATCCACTACCAAAGCTTTACAAGCAGACGCCGAAACGAAAGGCAACTCTCTTCGGAGCAAATACAACGGGCAGACCAAGGTATTAAGAACCACCGTTATTGCTCAAAAAGTTCAGCTCAGCCATGACACCGCGACTCTTACCCGCGAAGACAGTCTTTACACCGAGCTGATAGACGATCTTGT
Source organism: Hypoxylon perforatum (assembly GCA_028571165.1). NCBI lineage: Eukaryota > Fungi > Ascomycota > Sordariomycetes > Xylariales > Hypoxylaceae > Hypoxylon > Hypoxylon perforatum. The sequence goes on from JAOXNQ010000001.1 coordinate 3,859,827, forward strand.
TGGACATCTAAAAGAGACTCTTCACTGCGATAGCGCAAAGGATCTATGCATGAATGAAATATGGTTGTTTGACTCGAAGGCACCTTATAAAGATGTATTTATCCCGCGGCCGAGAGGAGTTGTGGAGCGGGCATTGTCGCGGCCGCACGATTATCTCAATTGTTCTTGTTGCGAGACAAAGGGGGACCAGATTGTCCCAGGCTTACCGCCAGTGGCCATTCTATATCAACTGTACCTCGAGACCGGTTCCCTCATCAATGTGGCTGATCTTTGGTCCGCCTACTATGCTATTGTTGGCGAGGAAAATGAAGAGGCCCTGGAGGAGCAAGCTGCACTTGTCTTGTTCTACCGCGGATTGGCCGAAATGAGGGCGATGGGCTTTGTCAACCAGAGCAGGAAGAAGGCAGACCACGTCGCAAAGCTTGCTTGGAAAGGCCTTTGAAGGGGAAGGAGGGCGTACAGACTAGAAAGGTAGATCAGGTAGTGACCAAAATAGATTCGCTTGTTTGGTTGTGCTGGCATAGAGTCATGCTGACAACAGAACAATTGTAGTCAGGGGAAATAAATGGTTTGTTCTCAAACCCGTGAGGTAGGGCGGGCTCTCACCTTTAATGTTATTTTAGATAGTGCCCATTTATGAAAGACTCCGAGGTTTCCAACAAAGCCTTGCTTAATGCTCCGGCGGCGCCAAGGGGACAAAGAACCGACGGGACGGGGACATGTTCAGAAACGTCGAGCGCACATAAACAAAGAACGCGATAGAGAACATCGTATGTACAAGAAGAAACGTTAGCCGCCCTCGAACCCTTGAGTCGGGTCTCAAGTCTTCATCCCAGCAGCTGCGATAGTTGATTAATCCAAGTGCTCGTTCTTCTCTTTAAACTCCCCCATCAATATAAATTCCCATTCGCCCCATAGCTGCTGGCGGCTAGACAAGAGACGTCGTCGAAGGCCGATAAAGACGAGAAAATAAGAAAAACACACAGCACCGGAGCGCATTACGCACAAGCCTTCTCACGTTATTTTACCATTTTCTATTAAGACGCATCATTTGATACGCATTGATACGCATATTTCCACCGCAAATCCACTCATCGAGTTCGATTCTACTACGATTTTCGAATCAACCAATACACACAACAAGAAAACCCGAATATTAGAGCAAGCCGTACGCCCGTCGTCATCGATTTAACATCCTCACCTACCTACCCACAACCCACAACCATCTCGCCCATAATGGAGTGGAACCAGACGAACCAGACGAACCCGGCGCACAACCAGCCTGCCGCAAGGCCGACCGTAATAGGCCACCGGCGGGCAGCCAACAGCGCGGCGTTCCAAGCCAAGCTGCAGCAGATGGCCCTACCTCTAGCACCTCTCGTACAACTCACAACAGGAGAGATCCACCCGGCGTTCCCAGGCACGCTGCTCAACTTCTGGCTGCTGACGGACGCGGAACTCGAGGAGCTGGCGCACTTCTACCACCAGCGGACGCCGTGCCAGTGGACGCTGCACTACCCGTGCCCGATCGCGTGGTCGTCCGACATGCCGCTCGAGGAGAAGCGGCGCCGCATCGGCCGCTTCATCGGCCTGCGCGGCTGCGAGACGCCCATCCGCGTCAAGTCCGAGGAGGAGCTGCAAGAGGAGGCGCGCCAGGCCAGGTTACGAGACGAGGAGGAGATATGGCGGAGGAAGTTGAGGTGGTACCATTAAAGGAAACAAAAAAAAAAGGGCATTTTGTGTTTAGATAGCGGCAAAGACCAAAAAGGTTTAAGGGGGATAAAAAGCGGACATCCTAGCATGATTTCGATTCTTGACATTCATTCGACTCATTTTAATGTTTAATACCATGAGCACTTGTTTAAAACTGGAAATTCTTGTATGTGATATGACATTCGCTGTGCATTGTGAAGTTGGAGAAATGGAACTGGATGGACTGGTAGCTGGTAGGAAAAGAATCATGTATCACGGTAAGAAAAGAACTTTAGAAGATACCCGAATCTCGAGGTATCTGATAAGCTCCCTGTCATGTCATTCATTAGCTTTGCTAAGAGGTATGCAATAGATTATCTCTCAGCTGGGAGGAATACGTGCATCTATTGGTTGCCCCAAACCCTTTTAATAATAACCGTCTATTTCTGGACAGTCTTCTTGACGCCCTCAACGAAAGCCTCTACTGCATCACCACCGCCGAGCGGCATCTGGCTACCTTTCAAGTAACCCCCATTTTGGACCTTGATAGATAGCGCGTCGGCAATACTAGGCAAACCGCCATCCCGAATAGCCATGGTCAAGCTGGTTAAGCTCTGGTGAAACTGCGGACTTCGTAGAACTTTCTCTAACAGCGCCTTCTTCTGGCCAAGGCTCATCGCTTCCTTGGCAGCTTGTACTGCGGCAACCGTGGGTTCCGCCGTGGTGTCTCCTTGATCAGATTGTTGTGCGAGCACAAGAACTGCAGGAGGCAGGAAGCTTAGTAGGTCGTCGACTTGCGTCTCCCCAGCTGGACGGATCATAGGGACGGTAACAGGGGGCGTGAGTAGATCTGATAGAAGCGGATAGAGTTTGCCTTCCCCTTGGCTAGCCCCCGCGCCAGCATTCCCCTGCAACGACTGTAAAAAGTTTCTAACTGCCGCAGCAGCATCGGGTGCACCTGATGTAGCCCTGCCACCGGAGTCAGCAGTGGGTTCAGCTAAACAAATTCAAAACGACATGGCGGAGACGAATTATTTCTCAATTGAGTACTCATCTCTAGTAATACATGATAGTCCATTCGGCCAGGAGACCTCTGGATATCTTGCCTCATAATTTTGATTGTACTGTATGCATTGTTGTGTCCCCAAAGTCCCCTGCCAAAACGCCGCGAATAAGAATATGGGATCACCTACGCTCGAGCACCGTCGGCACCGCCTTCCCGCGAACCTTCGCCTTCCTCCCGTACGTCGCCGCCCGTAGCACCTGGGCCGGCACCTCCGCTGCCACCGTGGGGCTCGTTGGCGTCTCCATGACCTTCGACATCCTCCATAGTCTCGTCATCGTCCCGGCGTCGGTCGTCATCGGTGTTGTTGATGGAAGCTAACTCTCGGGAGATGTCGACTTCCTCGCCTTGCAGGAGCCTGTCGACAATATCGCCAATCTTAAGGTCGCGAGGGCTGAACCAGGTCGGGTCGCCATTGCGGCCTTGGGGTTTCGACTGGAGGTAGAACAGGTGGCGCTGGGATGAGGAAGAGAACTTAAGGACAAAGACGCGGGCGTTAGGCTTGGCGGCATCGTTGGGCTGGGTCGTTGCATCGTACGGTACGAAGCGGCCGTCTGTAGGAACCATAACTAAGTCCAACTCGGCGTCGTTCGCAGGGGCGCTCCGTTCTCGCCAGCAAAAGTGAAGAAGATCTGCAGAGGTCAGTAACTGCAGCTATCTTACAAGTAGCTCTACCAGTGAAATCAAAGCGTACCATCGTCGGAGTAAATATAGACGAAACCTGGCCGCGGCGAGGCTGAAATCTTGTAAGGTCTTGTCGAGCTCTATAAAGTTGCAATTAGCGCTTGAATGCTCACCAACAAGCTAATAGCAAACAGAAGAAGATACGTACGTCAACGTTGCAGATGCCCGCCTTAAACGTTATGATAGGCACTACGGACATCTTGGGCCTTTTTAATCGTTTGCGAAGGGAGATCAATATTCTCAAGTCAAACTTATGATGGTAACGTTGCTGTGGATTTAATTGCGTGAGTTGCGTGAGGTTTGCAGTTCGGAGTAGAGCTGATGCAAGGCTGCAGCAGCTTCGTCAGGATGGCGATGGGAGCTCTTACCTAAAGGTGCCTACCTGGTAGGTACCTACCTACGTACCTCTTTTAGCTAGGGCTCTACCCGACCCGCTTTTCATCCAATGTTCAAGGATTCTTGGTGGGTCGGTGCAATGATGTACCTTTGTACTTTCATTTATCGATGTTGTGGCTGGAACAAATCGGCTGCCGACGTTCCGCCAATTTACAAGCCACAGCCAGAGCCCCCACATGTGCACCCGCACCCACTTGATTTTGACTGGTGGCACCAGGGCTTCGCCTAAGCCCACAACTGAATTGAATCTTTTTGCGCAGAGTGGAATTTCTGACCTCGCATTATCAACACCAAACGCCAATTTCCTTTCACCACCACAAACCCCCCGACAACCATCACCATGTCGCAGCCGAGCAGCAAGAAGACGTTCGGAAAGTCGACCCGGGAGGTCCCTCACGCGTCCCAGAAGGCCCAGAAGTGGTATCCTGCTGAGGATGACGCCAAGCCCAAGACTGTGAGTTCTGCAAAAGACCAATATTCAAGAATTCGATCTCGACAGGTTATTTGGCATTTGTGGCAAGTGCAGGATGCTGGATATTGGGAAGGACGGAGGAAGCTGGCTGTGGTCGCGACGAAACTTTGGTCGGCTCTATAGAATCGTGGTTATTACGATTCTATAATTTCCCTTCGATCACACGGCTGGAAATGCGCCGATCATACCACTTCCTCCTGCTAAACCGCCTGTCTACTCTGCCTGCACATGCATTGTAACTTGGGCTGGAATAATATACTGATATCAGTCGTGCAGGTCCGCAAGGCCCTCCGTCCTTGGGCTCCCCGAAAGTCGCTACAGCCCGGTACCGTCCTCATTCTCCTCGCTGGCCGCTTCCGAGGCAAGCGCGTAGTCCTCCTCAAGAACCTTGACCAAGGTGTTCTACTTGTTACCGGCCCCTTCAAGATCAACGGCGTTCCTCTTCGACGAGTCAACTCGCGATACGTCATCGCCACCTCCTACCAAATCGAGCTTAAGGGCATAGACCAGAGCAAGATTGACGAGGTCGCACAAGCTCAGTACTTCGTCCGGGACAAGGCTAAGGACAAGGCGAGCGAGGAGGCGTTCTTCAAGCAGGGCGAGAAGCCTCAGGTATGATCCGACAGAGCTTTATTAAAGCCATGGGACAAAAACTAATACCAGACTACAGAAGAAGGAGGTCGACAGCAGCCGAGCGGCGGACCAGAAGGCCATCGACAAGGCTCTGATCGCCAACATTAAGAAGGTCGAGATGCTACCCAGCTACCTCGCCAGCTCTTTCAGCCTCCGAAAGGGCGACAAGCCCCACGAGATGCAGTGGTAGACGCTGGGGTCTCTTTGGGGGAATGTTGCTTTTAGACAAAATTATTTAAATGACTTTGCGGACGGCGGACTGCGGAACTGGGCTGGCTCTGCCAATTGCATCTGGACGTTGAGGCATATCGGTCACATTGATTCTGGCGTCTGTAATCGAGGTTCTAGTCAATAAACGACTATCAAGACAAATTACGATTTTAATGCGTGAAATTCATTTGTTGCTTGCTTCCGTGGCAGGGAATTAAGTCAATGGACTGTAAGGCATTTCTAATTGCAAGCATGGATGAAGATGTCATTCCCGGAGAAAGCCGTAGGGCTGTTACAGCAAAAGACTACAGTCTATTTTAACAAATCTGTGCTAACTTTTGTGCGACTTTCTATGTCTTATGCATACTAACTCCCTAATGCCCCTTACTATGTCCATTGCTCAGAGTAGACTCTTCCCGCGGCGCATATAGCCTAGGAGTCAGACCTCACGCTCCGCCCAGCTCTGGATCATGCCTTCGGGGGTTGCATCGTAGTGCTTCAGGGTGACCTTACCGGTGTCCTTATCTAAGTACGTGTTGGCCTGCACGAACACCTTTCGAGGCTGCTTCTTCTTCAAGACCTCGTCTCTGATCTTCTTGCCCCAGAAATCAGGATCGACGTATGTCATGTCGCCGAAGAACTTGATACCGCCCTCGGCATCTGCCGTGGACTTGTAGATGTGCAGTTTCTGGAGATAGTTGCCCACGGCTTTTCGGCCGGCAGTGAGGATCTTGGAGCGGTCCAGGCTGATCTTCAGGTCGGACAGATCGTCTCCCTTGTAATCGAGCTTGCAGAAGTCGTCGCCGGCCTCGAGGAAGCATTGGAAAATAGAGAACCGAGCTTGCGAGTGAGCCTGGCCCCATTTTCGGCTCTTGGGATCCCACATCTCGAGCGACACGAGACCGGCCCTGGCCATGGAGAGATAGGAAGAGTAGAGCACGTCGCCAGCCTCGCCGTCCATGTCTAGCGATCCGTCACCAAAGCCGAAAATCTTCAGGACGGGAAATTCGCAGCTCAAGTACATCGCAACAAGCTCCGCACGGCACTCCTCGTAAGCGCCAGCCCAGCTTCCGAAGAGGGATCCCCAGGTCTGTCCAGGCTTATACCAAGTCGTGACGGATTTTCCAGTAATAGGAGAGACGGGAGGGTTCTCCTTGTCGAAATTAAATACTCCTGGCGACGTCTCCTGTAATAATTTGCCACAGCCGTGACCGGTGAGCTCGTGCAGGCCGACCTGCACCTCGAAAGCGCCATCACGGTAGCGTTTGTAAACCTCAAGATCCTTCTCGTCGATAAACGGTATCTTCTCGTCCGGAGCCTTCGCGCTAAGCACATTGCCGAGGGAGACGTTCTTGAAACCCTCGGTTTGTCTGATGTCATCGTAATTGGGAATGTTTATACCTGCGGGGATTCCCGACCCAGAGAACGTCAAGACCTCGAGAGACGTGAAATCAGGAGACAAGAACTTGTCTTTTTCAAAATCCTTGTTCCATGGTAGGAGTGGAATGAGTGAAGGTGCAGCTTCTACCAGGGCACCGAAAGCTCTTGTCCGTTCGAGGTTAACGACGGCAGCAAAGCCTTCCCATTCGCCTCGAATACCAGCTGGGTCACGGTAAGTCTCGATGAACCCGATGTTGGACTCTACCATGGGTCCCTTATCACGAATCCAGAATCTTTGTGAATCCTTGAAGGCGAGCAGTGATCCGTCTCCGAAAGACTTGGCATAGGCATTGTGCATCTTCTTCTGGTTCTCGTTTTCGGAGTTTTCAGCGGCCCCTTTAATGCTGGCCGCAATAGCAGCCATCTCCTTGTAATAGTCACCGTAGACCAGAGTGATAGTTTTCCCAGCCAATGCACCATCTTCGATTTTGTAAGAAGCCTCCTTTCCGATATCCCCATCGCTGGGAACAGTACGAACGGCCGAGGCAATCCATATTTCGAACGAACCATCCTTGGTCTTGACGAGACGAGTATTCTCTGGGAGTAGACCCTTCTTCTCCATCCATGCTGAGACGGCGTCGATTTCTGTCTTAGTGATATCAGGTGATCCTGGGTAGTAAGTGGTCATGTGCCCTTCCTCTGGGTAACCGAGGTGCATCAAGGACGGCTTATCGGTAGAGAATATAGCGCCGGAAGTAGCATCATAGAATTTCTGAGCATCTGAGGATGTTCCGGCAAGTGCCGCAAAGGTAGACTCGGAACATCGCGGGATGAATTTGGCATCACCAAAGCTCTTGTAGTTACCGTTGTTTCCCAAGAACTGGGCGGCGTACTGTAGGAAGAGACTTAACTCCTCATCTGATATGCCAGCCTTGACCTGCAACGCCTTCCAGTCACCGCCGCTACTCTTGTGTAGCGCCAATATGAAGTCGAACTATAGATATGCCAATCAATATGTGACGACGGTACTTATGTGGCTGTCTCACTTACGATTGGTTCAGATTCGGGGGAAATCTGCCTCGCCACAATTCTACTACCCTCAAACGATGCTCTGCCCAAGGCTGTCAGATCTACGTTGCTCTCGTGTCTCATGCAGGTGCCACAAGAGCTGATCATACCTGCTAATAAAGTGGGCGTATCTCTTCTGCCGGTCGGTCAGCGCATCGAAATGCTTCTCTATTTCAAGCCTCACGACACTCGGAGGTGCATCGGCAAGATACTGCTTAAGCTCTTGAGCATCCATTGTGGAGAGGGGTCGGAGTGTAGTTTGGTAAGGCGGATGGCCCGAAAATGCCGTAAGACGTGGATTAGAGAGTTTGAGAGAGAATCTCGATATGGGGAGTTTTGACCTGCTTGACGTTCTGAATATCGAAGGAATACTTCGCGTCAAGGAGGAGAATAAGGTCATTTGAGGGTGAGGAGACGTTGGTCTTCCGTATTCGTCACCTTCCCCGAGTGATCCCAAAGCCGCTACTGCGTCAGTACCTAAACTAAGCCACAAAAAGCTGCAGGTTGCCTTCTTTCAGATGTACCTAAATCTAAGGAGTGCATATGGTGAAGGACTTTGCAGTGTCTGAATTATAGGTGGGCAGGTGGGGTACATTTGGGTGGTAAGCCTGCCCTACTCCCCCGCATTTTGACGCCACAGCTCCAGCTGCCATAGAAGCAGGGCGAGATTTCATGTATAATAAGCCACGATATATCTGCACTTATAGACACAGCAAAAATACTATAGTGATCTTGCTAAGTTACTAGGTAAAAACAGACATAATATATACTTATAAGGGGAGAAACCGATATCATGGAAAGTTACTTAAGTATAATCTCAGGCGCTTATAGCGTAATTGTAATTATGCTTCATGAATATTTGAGAAAGAATCTATTACATAGCACCCAAGTCAACTTGCGAGATATCTCACAAAGGGAAACAAGGGAAACAAGAGAGCACAGGGGAAAATACCATTAAGTAATTGATAACCTTAGGTGCTAAGTCTAATATTCGCTTTCATACGCACCTATCAATATTAAGAATTGATGCTGGCTGGGGTGCAATTAGTAAACAGGTACCTCATAAAGAGATATAATCCCCAGGCTCTCGAATAAGTAATCGGAATACTCAACCATCTAATATCGGTCAGGGACTCGGTTGATCGACTAGGCCTCTTGGAATGAACTCCTCCGCTGGGTAGATACGTCAGAGGCGTTTCAATAACTACCTAGAAAGTAACCTCCGCCTTTTGAAGGCCCGGATGCACATATTGGTACTATAGGCAATTTATAGTGACACAACATTAGCTCAAACCACAAACCATCAGCTGCTATACATGCAGGCAAGGCTTGATCATGTTGCACCGGGAGGGAGCCCCAATTCTTTAAATCGGGTCTTATGACTTTGTCGGCACAGCGATTCGTAGATAGGTCTCGATAACTTCACACCCCTCGGGGTCCCGGCTGGCCCGAGTCGAACCTCGCGGCCGATATTCATCAAGGCGGAGTGATCGTCTCCTACCGCCCCGGCTTGTTGCTTCCAGGCCGATGTGTTCGCAGCCATTGGACTCGAAGGAGAAAGGGGAGTTGGCGATGGTGCTTGGCGTATTGGTCATCTATGGAAGTAGCCTTAGTATTTTGCCTTGGGAAGTCCGGTCTGTCACCTGCAGGCTGCAGAAGTTATATCCTGCAGAGACCGGGACTTGGCATTACCTGGGTGCTTTTACACCTTGGTATTTGAACCAAGCACTTGATCGTTATTATGCGATTGGTAAGTGAAGTATCATTGAGCGGTGAAGAGTAGCAACTAACCCATGCCGTTTTCCCCGTCTTCCCCGGGTCCACTAACACCGACATAGTCCTTTGTCGCGATTCTCGATAGATTTTTCTGAGCAGAAAGCGGCTTGGGGACAATTGGGCGCACAAGAGTGGATTTGCCGGAACTAGCGGCCGAACCAAGGAGGGAGATATTGAAACGGGAACAGATAATGTATCTCCCTGGTAATACGAACGCCCAACAATTGCGAGTGCCGGTATCAATGAGGTGCAATTTACAGAGGTAGGTATGAAACTACTACCCAATTATGTAGGTACGCACGATAATGAAACAGGCTTGCCTTATGTGGTAGCCTGTCTTTGTTACTTGAATAGGTAACGCGGCAAGTCCATAGATCATCAGCCGCCGAAGTACCAGGACATAATCATATCATGTAGAGGGGGTCCTTGATACATACATACATCGAATTCGTCCGTAAGTGACAGGTGTCTCTCAATTTGACGCTGTTATTCAAGCACTGTGGAGGCAATAGAATGCGAAGCAGAATATTGTCTCCTTTTCCTCGCTGTTTTATCACTGCTCGGGAGTAAGTAGAATGTGTCTTTGGTAATAACCCCATATATGCATCAGATATTAAAGATCCGGTCCAATGCGATGGCGTATCCTTGGCCCTACCTGATATGCCTTGTCAGAGCCTAGGGTTTTGATAGGACGCATGTTTTCGTGGTCAATTTGTTGCTGGCTTTAACAAGCAACAAAGAGTCGCACAACTTGAAAGATACCTACCGATCTAGGGAATCTCCAGTTTTGTGGTAATTGAGGGTGTCGTCATGATTCATCATATCTCGACTGCCCTCGAACCGCTTGGATTTCCGATATTAGACGCTGAACAAAGTCTGGGCCGATCAGGTACCGGTTGGAAGCCAGGATGAGATTCAACTCGTGACCCATAGAATTTTTTCTCCGTCCTAACCACGTTTTCCTCCACACATCCCCCTTCTCTCGAACGAGGACGAAAGTCGGTGTTGGCTAGCTGCTTTGCTAAGCTGCTAGGCAATAGCTAGCTCAGGCTTCGATGCTTCGATAAAATTTCCATCAGCCTAATGTACAGGAAAAGTGGGATACATGTCAGACTCCTCATGGCTTCATGGGGTTTGATATGTACATACGTACCCCACCCCCACGCTATCGAATGCTTTTGCACCGAGCGTCTCTGGTCTGTGTAACCAAGATTTGAGCTGAGCCTCTAGCAAGGGTTGTTATACCCGTCTACACACATATACATGGTATACGGTATACAGATTGAATAACAGAGGAAAGAGAGCGGCAAATGACAAACTAAGAAAGAATCCCGAGAAGAAGAACCGATAATCGGAGCAAGGATAGGATAAATCTAGAAATACGATACTTAATACGTACCTAGGTAGACATCCGCCCGATGCCGAATAAAGTTAAATGGGGAATGAGGAAAGGAGGGAAAAATTCTTATTAGTGGCACTGGCAGGTAGCGAAGAACGTACTAAATTATAGCGGGTATCGGTGGCATCGGTGTGTCTTTTCCCACACTGCCACGCCAGGCACACCCAGAAAAGACCTACCTAAACCCCAAACTTCCCCCAAATTCTAGGGAGATTCTAGGGAGGCATGTACCTGTACAATGCCTTATACCTTTCTAAGTTGCCCATCCACATTCCCGCGAAGGTTCCCATCCGTGTCCGCGTCTACATCCACCTCTTAGTTCAGCCTGTTTCCTCCAATATCTCAACAATGGCAGCTCGATTGTCTTCGTCGCATGCTTTGGGTTTCATCGGATGCTGAAAACAGTCTAATCCGCTAACGGTTGTGGCGCTTGAAGATTGTTGGCTCCCCTTGATCCCCCATCAGCGACATCTATCCCGTCTCAGCTGCCGTTCTGCTGCCGTTCTCCTTCCTATTAGTCTCTAGATGGTAGACGGGTTGATATTGGTCTAGCCATGCTCCCATGCTCCCATGCTCCCGAGCTCCCTTCTGCACCGTGGGTTGGGTAACCTTGAAAAGAAACCGCCACACTTTCCCGGTCCTTCCAGGATAGACGTGGAGGTGGAAAGGCATCACGTCGCAACTTCGCGAGATGTGTCCGTCGACAAACACGAGAGCGCAGATCATTGACAACGAGCGAATTCCCCTCGGTCTAGTGGATGCCGTCGCTTGTTAATTCTGTCAGTTTGCCTTCGAGCTCCCCTACATTGGACTCGGGCCTATTCATCGCTTCTCGCGTTGAAGATGTCGTTCCCCACTCGAGTGTGTACTTACAGAGAGGCATGTATATTGCATGGCATTTCGATGGGAATTACTTCTACGTAACGCGTCTATGACAGGCGGGTTTAGTTGTGACTTGTAGGTACATCCATGGTCTTTACCCGCACCCCTCCTCCCTGACGTCGAACAAAGTCTGGAGCCCCAAGGAGAATGGGATACTTGTTTCTGATTGGCTCATGGCCATCAGGAATTGCCTTCTTTGACCTTCTCTTCGAACTTCTTTTAGCGTCTGGCCCATAACTAATCCCTGACGACCCTCTCGGGGGATCTCAGGTGTTCCCCTAGACTGGACCTCTCTAAATTTTCTGTTTCCCAGCAGCCCGTCGGCACTGTGGCACCGCTGGATTTTCAGACCAGGTACATCCCGAGGTCGTCATTCCAGTTTTGTAGGTCTAAAGCCTGGCAACCAAGGTGCTGACGCCCACTTATAAAAACAAATGCTTCGCCGGCGGTCCTTGGGTCCACTGGTTATCTGCCCCTAGTTTTACCATATTGCGCTGCTTTAATTACCCCCGATTTCCTTTTATTTTGATTCTGAATCTTTCTATTTCTCTTGAAACCTGTCGCGGAAGTTGCTCCTTTCTTGTATTGTTGAAGACCAAGACCAATTCCTTGCTGTCTGTGCAGGTTACCTTCTTATATACCACATCCCCGGCCCAACTTATCTAAGTGGCTAAACTATCCTCTCCCTCACCTTCGCGGCGCCTGTCTTCGTCTTATTCTGCGAGTTGTCGTCCCTTGTCGAGATAAAAAAGAAAACTCAAATTATTTTCACAATGTTGTCCTACGACAAGCCGGTCTCGGTGAACACAACTCCGTCGTCTGCGGCTAGCATGGTTGCGACACTGAACACTATGAACGCGAACCCTAAGCCGATCAACGCTACTGTCGTACCAGTCACATCGAACAATACAATTGCTAAGACCAATGGCCAGCCCGCGCCGAGACACCATCACATCTGGCTTGTTACCGGCCCAGCGGGTTGCGGGAAGAGCACAGTTGCCAAGTACTTGTCAACTTATCTCAACTTACCCTATATTGAAGGCGATGAGGTACGGCTCGGACCTTATTATGAAACATATAGCGTTTGTACGAGTTACTGACTGGCTGCTGTTTAGTATCACCCGAAGGCAAACATCGACAAGATGGCCAATGGCATCCCATTGTCAGATGCTGACCGATGGGATTGGCTTACAGCCTTGAGAGATGAATCGCTCCGGCAGCTGGCGTCTGGAGCTGAAGGAGTCGTACTTACATGCTCAGCCTTGAAGCGCAAATACCGAGACGTTATCAGAGTAGCGCCTTACTACTCGCACGACGTTGTCTTGCATTTTATTTACCTTCACGCCCCGGAAAGCGTTCTCCTTGAACGTGTTGGCCTAAGGCAAAACCATTATATGGGAGCCAACATGGTCCACAGCCAGTTCTCCATCCTAGAACCGCCAACGGCAGAAGAGACCGATGTGATCAGCGTCGACGTGAGCAAACCTATGGACGATGTCCTTAGCGAGGCTCGAAGTAAGGTTGTCAACAAGATCAACGAAGTTGCATCCAGCTGATCCGGGACATGTCACATCCCGGCGTGAACGTGAGAAAGCAAGGCGCATCAGCAGAGAGTACGATAATATGGCGGTGGGATGAGCGTTGTCCCTTGACATGAGTTTAGGAGTTGGTTCCTTTCACATTGGCGCAACAAGAAAGGCATTGGGGTGCTCGAATCGCTTTTGAATAAATTGCATTGCCCGAGCAGTGTAAGCTGCCATATAGGAGTTCTTGGTTTTCATGTCACTGGTTATAGAGATTAGACGGCCCGCATGTCCGCTAAGCTGTGCTTAGGTTAAATCAATCTAACGAGCAAACACGACCTTATGAGGAAGGTATCTTACATCTTATCGAAAATCAGATGCCAAGAGTGTGATCAAGCAGAGAGATTGTCTGATGCTTTCATCCCAAGAGCCAAACTCGTCTATACATCCACGTTATGTTGCGTTGCGTTGTTACGCCATATCATGGTCTGCTTATAACACAACGCCATGGGTTTTACAAGTACATTGACAGGTCTAAGGGTACATGATCACTATCTTGGGTTCCACAGTGGGACATGAGATCATCCTCATGCTTACCCAAGATCCGCCGGATGCAGCTGGGCGTCTATATGTACCTAACATACAGGTAAGACGCTATAGGTACCTCAAGCCATGTGCTACCTCTCGTGTCCCTATTACTTCAGAGTGCATATTCCCGAAAAGAAAACGTACCTAACCCACGTTACTAGCAAGAGACGGATGGCGACATTTCTTATTGCTGACCTTTCCCGGCCCTGCTTATGCTGGGCGTCTTTCCGCATCGAGTCCCATGCATCGGACCCCATTTCGTACGTGGCTGACTATTTCTCGTTCTTCGCGTGATTCAAAAGAAAAAAGAACAACTATGTTGCCACGAACCCAACGGGTCGTCCCATTCGACGGGTTCTGGATCCGGCCAAGGAAGAGGAAGGATCGCGTGCGGAGTCAAGAGACAGATAGAATATGTATAACTGCCAAGTTCTAAGGTCAGTCACGTTGCTTATACGCATCGCTACTGCAATGCATTGCCCACCAAGCACAGCGAAGGAAGAAAAGCAAATAAGGCTTGCCATGTGTTTCTAGACCAAGGGGTGGGGGAATCAAACCACCTGATTTTTTCTCTAATATGCTAGCTACCTAAGATATGCAATACTGTACAGGTATACTGGTCTTGCGACTACTGCGTTGCTGTATGTGACATATCATCTCGAATTAGACCAATTCGTCATTTTTCAGTTTTGTTTGTGTAACAGATGTTAGCTCGCGGCCGAGGGTAGCGATGTAGATAATCCAAAGCATCCCACTTTGCCCCCCAAATCAAAGTCATGGCCGCTTGTGTAAACATAATTGGGTATCAAGATAGGTAGGCTATAGGTAAGTACGTAAGCTTCTACCGCAGGTGCAGGATCATAGAATCCGGCTCCTCGACAATCTTGCGCACGACCTCGGCGGCGCGCGCCATGGTGGCGCCGTCGACGACGCGGTGGTCGGCGCTCCAGCTGAAGTGGCAGACGTGCTTCTTAACGACCCCGTCCTGGTCGTCGAAAGCAGGAACCGTACGTAAGCGGCCGATGCCCAGGATGGCCACCTCGCGCTCGACGATGACGGGCGAGACGTAGGTGCCGCCCACGTTGCCGATGTTGGACACGGTGATGGTGCCGCCACTAAAGTCCTGCGGGGAAAGCTTACCAGTGGCCGCTGCCGCCTGCAGCCGGGCGAGCTCGGCGGCAACGGAGAGCACGCTGCGCGCACCCACATTCTTCACGACGGGGACCAGCAGGCCCGCGGGCGTGTCCATGGCCACGCCGATGTTGTGCTGGCTGCGGTAGACCAGCGCCGGCTTCTTCGACTCGTCCGCGTCGACCCGGGCGTTGAGGATCGGGTACTGGTGCAGCGCCATGGAGACGGCCTTGATGATGAAGGGCAGGTAGGTCAGCTTCGACACCTCGCCCTCCCTGGTCGACTGCGCGACGACCTTGTTCAGTCGGTGACGAAGCGCGTACAACTGCGAGAAGTCGACTTCGTCGGCGTAGAGGAAGTGCGGTATGCTCAGAGACCGCGTCATGGTCTTGAACATCTGGTGTTGCGTATTCGTAAGCTGGACGGCGGTCTCGACTTGCTTGTCCGTATCTGATGGTATTGTGGCAGCGGGGAAGGGACTTGTGGGTTGCGCGGCCTGGCCGGGTGAATCTCTCATTTCGACGAATTTGTATATATCCTCCTTCAACACCCTGCCATCCCTTCCCGTTCCATGGACATCCATTATGTCTACATTTAGTTCTTTGGACAGATGCCGGACGGCAGGCGTTGCTAGTGATGCACATTTGCCCTTCTTCACAGGAGGTGGTTGGGATTCTGGTTCTTGGGTAGAAGATATCTTATCCCCAGAGCTTTGCTCTTTTGGGGGTTGACTCAGTGAGTCCTTGTTCAACGGCTCTGAAGCCCCCTCAGTAGCTGGCTCAGGGGCGGTGAGGGTGTTCAAGGCTTCCGGGCTCGCGCCACCTTGTATGTCGATATCCACAAATGGCTTGCCAACTTTCGCCATTTCCCCGGCCTCATAGTATAGCTTTTTCACAACTCCCGAAAATCTACTCGTAATCTCGACCGAGGCCTTATCGCTCTGGACCTCGCACAAGGGCGAGAACTCCTCGACTCGGGCATTGGGCTCGACAAACCATTGTATTATTTCGCATTCGACAATGCCTACGGAAACATTAGATGATAGGACAGAGATATGACACCGTAGTAAGAGAAATTGATCTTTACCCTCTCCAATATCAGCAAGTAGAACTGGTTTTACCACCTGAAGATTTCTGGTCGACTGGAACCCTCTCGCGAGGGCGGCGCGAACTTGGGACTCGGCGGTGCGGTTTAGACCCTGGCATATGCGCCACTGCCGACGAATTGCGCGGGAACTACGAAGAAACATTGTATGATGATCTGTAGGTTCTATCCGGAAAAGACGATAGCAAACAAATACATTTTAAATACCTCTAAAACGGAAAAGATACCGACGAGAACCAACTTGTGTCGAGAGAGGGGAGTCGGACTAGCAGTGCTGACCTTTAGCTGCTTCAACGGCACGGACTGGAGACTGACGCTTAATCCTCCACACTAGGCCGTCGCTATCCGGAATCTGGGGAAGCCGACGATGCCCGCCCGCCTAGGATCTAGCTCTCCCCCACTATAATTGGGGATCCATGCCGTCGGGACACAGTGAAGCGAACCGTTGTATTATTTTGTGAGCTCATCATGACTGATTCGTTCTGCTAAATTGACAAACTAAAAGACCACGAACACGGTGTTTGATAAAAACAAATTTTTGAGCACTCAAGATCCTTGTAGAAGTTCTCAATATATCAAACTTGCTTAGTAACTCTACGATAGACTAGAAAGGGAGATCTGTTGAAATTCAAAACTGTAAGTTTTACTCGCATCCTAAGTCGAACGACGTTTGCGAGAAAGCAAGAACTTGAGAATATATAAACTTGTAAGAAGCCCACAGTGTGATGGAAGTATCCTGAAACAGTATCTCAGAGCGAAAAACTACTAAAACTATAGTCTATCCAAAGAAATCCGACGCTTGTTTCACTTGAATGTTGGATCCCAAGTGATACTCATTGAACAGTAACTCTAGTAATCCATTGCTTCTATATGTGACAGCTGTAAGGAGATAGCTATGCTCATAATGAAGATATTCTCCTATGTGAGAAAATACCTTGCTCTTAAATGAAGCATGCTTAATGGTAAAATGCTATCTATAAGCATAAAGTACTGCTGAATATTCTTATAGGATGTCCTTGGGGTAGCTACCCGCGCAAGTAAAGACAAAATCTCGATAAGCCTTTTAGCTTAACTTTTTTTTAGACCTCGACCACGGCAACACCCGCTCAACGTTCGTCCGACATCAGCCACCCGAACCATGTCGCTTGCCCGTAGACCCAGGCTCTTATGCCTAGTCTGCCAATTGAGCCAATTGAGGGCTTTCAGTACATCCTACCGCCTCCTGGCAGAGCAAGGTCAAGCAGTAGCAGCAAAAACCTCTACGAATAAGCAAGCGACTGACGTCAAAGCGCAAACGACGACGGCGCCGGCACCGAATGCCCCGAAGCCGCCGAAATTTATCCCTCCCTCCCCATTAGAAGATGCGCCCAGAGGATATGGAAAACGAGTTGAGAAATTCACGCCGAAGCCGCTGTCGCGGCCGATAGGCATGCCTCTACCCCCGCAGCCGGGCGAAAATACGGGTATCGACTCCCGGACGCTGAGGCAGCGCCGTGATGACTTCGTCAACTATGAAAAGCACCTGGAGAGGCGGGAAAAGCTGAAGAGCAAGATATCGCGGCCCTACTTCCGCGACTGGGGTAATTTGCAGTTCCACAAGGGAAAGACCTTCATTGCGCCGCCGCGCCCCTTCAAGGGCGACCTCTCGCTCTTCTTCCCGAACATGTACGGACAGACGCTGCTGAAGAGCGACCGCGAACCCCGCGACACGACGCCCACCCTGCAGGGCAAGATATCTGTCGTCAGCATTTTCAGCAGCATGTGGGCTGAGAACCAAGCCAAGTCGTTCGTATCCAAGGAGAGCAATCCGACGCTCGACTACGTCTTAGAGGAATACAAAGACATAGCGCAGCGCGTTTGGATTAATGTCGAGGAGAACACAATGAAGGCGTGGCTGATCAAGATGTTCCAAGGCGGGATTAGAAGACAGGTCGGAGAGCCGAACTGGGATCGCTACTTTGTCGTGCGCAGGGGCGTCTCGGATGATATTCGAGAAAACATAGGTATCCTGAACAACAGCGTCGGCTACGTATACCTCGTCGACAGCGAGTGTAGGATACGATGGGCCGGCAGTGGCCCCAGCGAAGACCACGAGCGAGAAGGGTTGGTTAAGGCTGTCCAACGACTCGTAGATGAGGAAAAGAGTTCAAAGAAAAGCTGAACCGTGTACGGATATGTAAAATAATTCAATGATACCCACCCCTCCTGGAAATTTTCGGTCTTGATCCCTGAGTTTTGAGAGAAAGTGTAGTAATGTCAGTCTCTTTAACTCTTGCCAGATCTTTTATTCTCATATTATACAGCGTGCCTCCAAGCCCCCGAAAACCCCAAGCCAGAACGCCATGCAGGATAGTGCAATGCAACTCAAAAGTCCCAAGGTATATCCATCCCAATCCAGAATTTTGACGCAAACAGTCGGATTTCCATTACAGGCTGCCTACAAGAAAAACCAAAAGATAATGAAGCAGAACGCGATGAAGCCGCCCATAATGAAGCTGTCTCGCCGTTTCCGTGCTGAGATCTTCCCGATTATGGTGTTGAGGCCGGGCACTTGACTTGCGGCTAGAGTAATCCTTCGGTTAATGCTGGCAAGGGTCTCCCGTTGTACGATGAAGCTCTCATTGGTCGCATACGCTTGGCTGAGGACGCTGTCTATTACGTTGTGGCTGTTGTCGATGCGGTTCCGCTCGTCTAGCATGTACTCAGCCTCGGCGGCTTCCGGATTGTTCGCACGGTATGTCTGGATGTCATCTCTAACGTTCGAGAGTAGGTTCGCGCGGTTCCTCGCTTCTTGCAGGTTACCTCGTAGCCGTACGAGATCGCGCCTGTGCTCGGCGAGCTTCTCGCGTAATAGCGAGAGGTTATTTTGTTTCAGCGCTGAGGACGTAAGGCTTGCTTCCGAGTCTAAGAGTCGCGCTAACTGGCCGACCACGCTATCTCGTTTCTCGAGTATCTCCTCCAGTTTCGACTCTGTCTCCTGTTCCTCCTTGCTCGGTTTCGCCGGGACATTAGAGACGGTGGAAAATTGCGAATACGTATGGAATAGTGCTTCTGTCTGTAGTATGGGAGGTTAGTATTCCACCGTTTTTTCTCATACGACTATCGTCTGTTACCTGGGATTCTAAGCTTCGAGCCTGCTGGCGCAGCTGGGCCCAGCCTTGGTTTCCTGTCGGCGCTGTCATGTCGAAGTTTAATTACTGAAAATCTAGGTGCAGAGACGAGCCTCGGTGGCTACTAGTCATCCCAAGATAAGTCGTTGATAGAACTTGGCGCAACGGCGGTCGTTTAATGCAGGTGTCCCATGTAAGCGGTTCGTAGGTTAGGGGGTACCAACTATCTCTTGCTTTATGAGAAGGCGCTTGTCGATACGGCGGTTTATTATATCTGCCTGATATGAGACCCAAATGACAAGAAGTAGAAACGAGCACGGAGATAGCACATTGATTGATGAGTGATGGAGCTTTGATGGTGGTTCTTCATTACTTAGCATTTAGTACGTAAGGTGCCATTCAGGATGCAGGTACCTTCAATAGATGAATACCTGATCTCGGAGCTAAGACGGCACCAATCCCGATAAATGTGGCTACATCATTCACCCCACTATACTGTGGCTTGTTATAGTACGTACCTAAAAAAAGTTCTCGGCTAGGCCAAAATTCAGATCACCTGACCAAACTTTTCAGCCCACAACCCTACTGTGAGGAAATCAATTCTTTGAGCTGGCTACCAAAAAAATCCAGGCCGAATTTCACGACAACACGACAACCTCGAAAACACCACCGGAGACCACCTTTTTCGCCCCGACCAACAACAATCAACATGGTAAGTCGAACGACACCCAATTGCGACTGCTGCGCGCACTCGATGCCCAGATTCCGACAATGCTGATTTTTCTGTGCCTTAGTCGACTTCCAAGGTTAAGACCGGTCAGCTCTGGAACAAGAGCAAGGAGGATCTGCTCAAGACGCTCGGTGAGCTCAAGACCGAGCTGGGCCAGCTCCGCATCCAGAAGGTTGTCTCTTCCGGCAGCAAGCTGAACAAGATGTACGTTCCTGTCGACTGCATTCAATTATGAAGCACCCCACCACCTGCCAACTGCACCGAACTCCTCGAAATAATTCACGGCGCCCATACGATACAGAAAGACAACTAGGTGCATGGAATTAGACGACAAACTAACCTTCGAGTAGTCACGACCTCCGAAAGTCGATCGCCCGTGTCCTTACCGTTGTTAACCTGAAGCAACGATCACAACTGCGCCTGTTCTACAAGAACAAGAAGTACCTTCCTTTGGACCTCCGACCCAAGCAGACCCGTGCCATCCGTCGCCGCCTGTCGCCCGAAGAGAAGTCCATAGTCCTCGAGAAGACGAAGAAGCGCGCTTCGCATTTCCCGCAGCGCAAGTACGCCGTTAAGGTACGATGAGACAGCTCATATTCCCCACTTGTGTCCCATATAGGGGGGTTGAAGTGAAGGGAGGACATCTAGCTAACGAGGGATTATCTATAGGCTGCTTAAGTGATAGGTTGGCTGCTGTTAAGGGGAACGAGAGACGCTTATTTCGGTGGTAGACGGGCGTCGTTGGTCATTCCAAAAATAATGGAATCCTGATATTTGCATGGCATCACACGGCTTTTTCGGTTCATAGGTGTTTACGAGGTCCACACTTTGCAGTCAATGTCGCTGCCCAATGCAAAAAGACTTGCCTTCGGGTACTGAACAAATCATTTTAATATCTTCACACCTGATACGTGACTTGCTAAGTTGAAGTGTGGATGTTCTGCGTAAGCCCGATGGCTTAATTTTCTATTTGGCCATTTCGCTATTACTACATATAAGCAGGCTATCTAAAATCGTATAGATGAGCCTTATGCTAGGGGTGTTAAGATACTATCTCGTAGCAATATGAATAGCATAGGTACTTAGCGACTTGGTCGACCTCATCTGACACGTAGATTGCCCGAGTCTTCAAAATAAGGTAGTATGTCTTTGGTGTACAGATTCATGAACTGCGTCATACTTGCGCTAGGTCAGTCGTACTTCCTGCTCTTAGAAGTTTAACATTACAGTAATCCTCAGGTCGATGAGATAAGTCGTTGCCAAATATACCTATCCATTGGTGTATAACCCCACCCCTGAGATCCCTGCCCCGGGACTAGTAGTTGGTGAGATCTTTAGACAAGTCATAGAGATAGTTATCCGATGTATATAGCCTCACCAACCACACCTGTCGCCCTAGGTTCGCGCAAGAAGAGGAAGAAGAGGAGGAGGAAGAGGAGGAGGAAGAGGAGGAGGAAGTTGAGGAGGAAGTTGAGGAAGACAAGAATTTGCTCGGAAATATCATTGTTCTTAACGCTATGGTATATAGATAGGTATTGTGATAAAAAAGACAAAAAAACCAATGGCCTTCCGCTTTTCTAACCATCCGCCTATCGTGTGGCCTCCCTATCGTATTGAAGGCCGTTATCATATAAAAAACAATAAAAAAATCAAATCGCTGAATGATGTACCTTACCGAACCAACTCCTGTCGCTTAATGCAATATAATTAACCGACTCCCTTTTTATATGCAAAGCCGCTCTCGGCTTAAAAAGACCACCCAAACCCATTGTTGTTCATCCCAAACGCCATCTGCCCGCCATACCCAAACTGAGAAGGGTCGTGTGGTACAGCGTTGCCGGTTCCCTAGCCCGGCGGTGCTTGTCCCTGGAGGAGATTGGTGTTGTTGAAGAGAGGTAGCTGAGGTAGTTCCTGCTGTACCGTCTCGGGAGAAGATGACGGGGGCGTTAAGCCCATTGTGATGCTTGAGCTCGCTGCAGGGGTCAAGCCCGCTGCAGGGGATGAGCTTGTGGTAGGGATCGAGCTTGCCGCCCTCTGGGCGCGCTTCTTCCTCGGCCGCTCGTGGCGCGTCTTGTGTCGACGCAACTGGTCGATGCGGATGAACTTCGCCGAGCAGCCCTCCACGTCGCATTCGTACTTGGGGTTGGGGTTGTGCGTCTTCCTGTGCTTGGACAGGTTAGACGACTCCCCGAACGCCTTGCCGCACACCTCGCAGACCAGCGGCTTCTCTCCAGTGTGAACGCGCTTATGCATAGCTATTTCTGTTAGCTTCTTATCTCCTCGACGACACCAAGTCTGGTAGTGGATTGGTACATACTAAGCGCAGACTTCTGCTTAAAAGATTTGCCGCAAGTGTCGCAAAGGTAGGGCGTTTCGCCCGTGTGGGTTCTCACGTGCTGGTCGAGCGCTTGTTGCGCGGAGAAGCTATCGCCACATGTCTCGCACGTGTAGGGCTTGTCTGGGAGATTTAAGTTAGTAGTGTACTTATTTATAATGTGGTTTGGAGTCACTTACATTGGCTATGTGTCGCGATATGTCGCGACAACTTATTACGAGACGGGAACCCCTGGTTCCCGTCTCGGGTACACCCATCCCAAGCGCAGACGTACTTCGTTTTGCTTGTCAGCTGGGCAGCGTGGTCGTTGCACACATGCTCATGGAGGGAGGTACTGTCATTGAAGACAGTACCGCAGATTTGCACCTGAGCATTTGCGACTGGGCTTGTGAGCTTCCATTGGCACGTAAATGGAGCCACATCCCTAGCCGCCTCCGCCGGCTCTTCCAGCTCCGGGGGAGGTGGTACAGAGTCCACGTCGGTAGTAGTTGAGAAGCTGGACTGAGGACGGTGGTGGAATGGAAGCCCAGAGATAGAAGCCACCGGATGACTGGGGTAGTTATGCTGCAGGGGACCAACTTGTTGTTGCGGCACGTTCGTAGCATCCGGCGCCGCCAAGTTGCGTAAGGCTTGGGCTACATCATGTTCAGTGTGTGTGTGTCCACACTGATCATGGGAACTCATCCCCATGGGTGAGCTCCACTGCTGGTTCATACCAGCGTCCATATTCCACATATTGTTGATTGACTCTGGTGTCTCCAAACAGTGGGCGTTATTGCAAGGAGTCCCGTCTCCGGAACATGTCTCCTTCTGGCATACCTGCTCAGAGCAGCACTCCGACTGGCATGAAATGTTGCTACAATTCACAGATGCGCAGTCGTCTGGGGCTGGGTACTGAGACAAACCCAGGTCGGCAGCGTTGAAGTTGTTTTCCAAGAGTAGCTGGGTGTTGGAGAGGTGAGCTGGCCCAGCGCTCTGGTTCAAGCCGTATCTGAACCCCGTGTTAGGCACATCGTCCAGGAAAAGGTCGTTGAAAACCTGGCTTTGTCCATGGAAGCCGTTATCCGCCATTTGGTAGAAGAACGGATTGAAGCGAGGTCTGGCGTTAAAAGACGACGTAGCCATATTTTGCTGGAATCCCTCCATGTTGGGATTGTAAGTGCCTGGGCACTTGTTGGCACAGGCGTCATCATGGATATGTAATGACGAAGGCTCTATCGTGTCCAGAGCTGTGTTTTCGGGGAATAGGGAATCGTTGAAGGCGTTATTGCCAGTAGGTATGGCGGAACTATGATACCGCTCCATCGCGGGTGAATTATCGAGGGAGAAAAGATCGTAGTTAAGGTCGTTCGGATGGACGGAGTCGCCCATGGTTCTGTATAGTGTCATGCTCCAATGTCATGACCTAGTGGGGTAGATTATAGGTTGTTATGGGGAAAAGACACCGCTGGGTCGGTAAACTGTATGATAGGTAGGTAGATGATATGAATGAGGGTTTATGTAGGTAGGTCGGTAAACTAGATGATAGGTATGAAAATTTGTGGAAGAGGTAGGTTAGGTTTAGTAGGTGTAAGGGATGGGATGGATTTACACCAGCACTGGTTGAATATGATGTCAAAGTAATTGAGTTATAGGCTCTTCCTCGCTCTTTTATGGGATTGCAGAAATAGAATAATCCTAAGGTAAAGAGAGTGTGGATAAATGGTGGGAGTCGAGGTGTGCGGTGGTTGAGAACTGAGAACCCTGATGGACCGGTTTGTGAGAGCTTTGGGTACTTTGGGAAAAAAATACTAGCACCCTGCACGGCCGCACGTCCTGATCTCCTAAGGTGCTAAGGCCTGTAGACCGCTAAAAGCAGCTTAAGACAGCAAGGTACGCGAAGTTGTCGAAATTCTCAATATGTCAGGTACCCCCCGCCGTTCCTTCCCCGAGTCGCAAACAGGCGCGGGCCTGTGCTCCTTTGTGGATTGTGGTTTGTGACTTGCTTGCAATTGCCAAATGCCCCTCCGCCGAATAAAACCCATGCGCAGGACTCGGGTAGGCGCATTGTCTTTTGATTCTAATGTGGGTTTTCACCAATGGATGGCTGCGCATTTGTAGAAATAGCCATGTGCGGGCCCCACTTCCCAGTACATACCGAGTAAAGACCAGGTCGACAATGGCGCAGCTGTCCATCAAGGTTCTTTTTTTGATGTGGGGCTCTCCGGTAGGGCACATGCAAAAGCGTACAGTACAATAGAGGGCTGAGGGAATTACACAGTACCTACTTCGCAAGTGGAAACTCCCCCAAACCAAATGTACAGTGCCCGTACATTCGACCCCTCCAACGCCCCGCATCCATTGGGTTTTGCGTTCGGTACCTTAAGTATGTACCTATTCAGGGTCCCCAAGCTCCCTTGGGTAAGACCGTCGCAAGCTTACGTAACATCTTGCATTAGGGAATTTGAGCCTCAATATCGCGCCCCCAGTTTTGGCGTCGCATGTCACATGGTCCTATCCGTTTGTATCCGTTTGGCCTCTTTACTCCGACCACTTAAAGAACATAATTAGGTAAATCATACATACAAGCACTATACCTAGACCCTGATTTTTATTTGCTAGTCTGCGTGCCTTGGGAATTATCGAATCAGAATAAGTTGAAGTTTGGAGAGCCCTACTTACTGGCTCCCCCCACCAGCCCTACCGAACGGCCCGATACGTCATACGTCAAGCACCTACCTAGATAATTATGGGAAACATTTGCGGCAAGTCGGATAGTGAGGCCTTCTCTCAACCCGGCCGCGTACTCGGCTCCGCGCCTCCGCAACCTCAACGCGCACCTGTGCCGCCTACGGTAAGCAGTCCGCCCCGGACCCTAGGTGGAAGCGCACCGGCTGCACAGGGTGCGCAGAACGGCGGCAGCACCGATGAGGCTCGGCGACGAGCCGCTGAAGCTGCAGAGGTATGATCGACCCTTTCAACTTTAGAAGAGAGTAGTCATGCTGAACTCGACGATAGGCAAGAGCTCAAGCTGCTACCGCAAAGACTACGGGAAAGCTAGGTACGCAGTTGGCAGCGCAGAAAAAGCAGACGCGCAATGATACGCTCAAAGAAGTTAGCAACAATGCAATAAGACAGCGAGATGCCGATGAGGGAGCACAGGCGCGGAGTCACAACTAACGGCTGCAAGAGACATGATGATAAGATGGCAAAATGATAGTTATTTTAGTGTTTCCCTAATCAACGACCCTTGAACTCATCTTCCTTCAACACGAGTCTTCCCTCAGCCTGGCTCGTTCATATACGTCCATTCGGCTCCTTGTCCCTACTGAACGCCGACACCTTTTTATAACTATTTAGAGAGCATTAAGTTTACCATATGAATATTATGAACATGAAACGTCCGACTTGCACATTCGATCTCGTAGATCTTAAGTGACAGTATACCTGCCACCAATAGGAGCCCTATTGTCAGCATCAGCAGCGGCCATAGTACCCTCCTTGAGTAGTCGAGTAAGCTCAGCCATGGCATTAGCCACCATTAATTCTGTGTCGCCTTCCACCAAGACGTAAAGCTTGGGTTCGGCACCAGGTGGCACATCCTTTCCGAGCGGGTAGAAGGTACCCTTATTGGTAATAGACGTCCCAGTAGCCTCCAAGATTTTGGCAACATTAGTCCGGTTGGTGACCGCCCAACGAGCTTTCTGGGGAAAGTCGTTGATTTCAAGGGTTGCGTGGAATGCACCGGCATCCGGTCCTTTGTTATCAATTGGCTGACCAGGCCGCAGTTGGCCGGCACGGCCCAGACGAGCGTTGATTGCGTTGATTGCAGAAGAGACCCTGTCCAGGGGATTGTTAGGACCCGATGACGGCGCAGGCTCTTCTCTTTTGTGGATGGTAAATTTCGGTTCGAGGTCAACTTTAGGGGTGGCGGCTGCATCACGAGAAATAATTCCCGAAGCGGCCGTCTGGATGGCTGACAATGCCTTGTCGCCGCCCTTCTTGTCTTCACCTCCTTTCTCTTCCTTTTTGTCTTCCTCCTCGTCACCTTCTGTCCTATGCGACTTCCGCTCTCTCAACCGGGCCGCTTCTCTCTCCTGATCAAGGCGCTCTAGCCCCTTACCTCCAAAGCCAGATTGATCCTTGGCCTTACCAGACTTAACCTTGTCTCTGAAGGCTTTGCGCATTTCATCCAGCTGCGGCGGCACTGGCTGACCGCTCTGCTCAAGGGCTTTTGCGATGCCAGGAGCACAATTCTCCTGGTCTCCTGTGACGAAGGTTACTGCTGTTCCTTTGTTGCCGGCACGCCCAGTACGGCCGGCACGATGCACATAGTCTTCGAGATGATTTGGCGCATCGTAATTGACGACCAACTTCAGCTGCTTAACATCGAGACCACGAGCAGCCACGGAGGTCGCAATGAGAATGGGAACTATCCCGTGTTTAAAATCCTCGATTGTCGAATCTCTGTCAATCTGGTCTTTCCCGCCATGAATCGACATGCAAGGGTACCCTTTCCGCAACAACTCCTTTAGTAAGTCGTCCGCCTTTTCCTGGCGCTCCACGAACACAAGCGTTCGAGCATCTTCGTCCTTGTCGTAAAGCTCACCTAGAAGCTCGAGCAAGCGAACGAACTTAGTACTTTCCTCCCGAACCTCGACAACCTGAGCAATTTCAGGAGCGACAACGCTTCTGCCTCCAACAGTGATCTCCACAGGGTTGTTTAAGGTCTTTTTAGCCAGAGCGTCCATGATACGGGGCATTGTGGCGGAGAAGAGGATTGTTTGTCGGTCCGGTCGCATGTTGGCGAAAATCTTCATTACCTGCGGTTCAAAGCCCATGTCAAACATTCTATCGGCCTCGTCCAGAACGACGTATGTTACCCTCTTCAGGTTTGTTACGCGGCCTTGATTGGCCGCGAGCAAATCGATCATACGGCCCGGCGTGCAGACGACGATCTCTGCACCCCTTTTCAATTCGGCGATGTGATCCTTAATGGGTGCGCCTCCGTACGCACAAACGGCACGAAGGTTCATCGACTTGAGGAATGGTTTACAATCTCGGTGAATCTGGGTTGCTAACTCACGCGTTGGGGCCATAATCAAACTAATGGGCCCTTCATTTTCCTTGAGAGGTCGCTGATCCTTGATGTGCCTAAACATAGGCAACAGGAAAGCAAGAGTCTTTCCTGAACCGGTCTTTGCAACACCGATGACATCTCTACCGGACATAATAGCAGGGAACGCCTGCATTTGAATCGGGGTAGGCTTGTCGAATCCCAGACTATCGATGATATCGAGGGTTTTTCGCGATAAAGCGCACTGGGACCATTTTTGAACAGGCTTCGGAACGTCCTTACCGGCGACCTTGATCCCATCGAGTTCGATACGCAGATCAGCTAACTCAGCTTCGGTCATTTCTGAAAGCTCAGCTGGCTCGACCCAGAATTTCTTTCGAACAGGCTCTATATCAAGTTTACTGTAGTCAACAGACGGTATATCTTTCTTTTTTCGGGCTTTTGCCGCAAGAGCCAAGAACGAATCGGGATCCACATTCTCGTTCCGATAGTCATACTCATCATCACTGAAATATGCTTCAGGTTCTTGCGAATCCTTACTTCTGCTTGCCATTGGCTTAGACGGTCTTGCTGTAGTAGGTTTGGTCTCGAGGTCGTTCATGAAGGCATCTAGAGGATCAACATCGTCCTCATCGACATCCATCATTTCAGTCGGCTGAGCGGTTTGGGCGACATTGTTGGTCTCTGGAGCTGTTTCATCTCCATCTTGGTCGATCTGCATTTCTGCCGCCTGCTGCGCATTCTCTTGAGCGATGCGCTCTTCGCGTCTCTCCTGAGCTGCTCGGGCTGCGGCGGCTTCTTCTTCCTCATCACCAGCGAAAGGATCTGCGTCATCGTCGTCCTCTTCATCCTGATTATCGTAGGGCGTATCATCAACGTCGTTGAGGGGAAGGGAGGGCAGCTTAGCAAGTTTTCTATCCGAGGTGTCATCTTCATCAAGCATCAACTTTCGCTTCTGTGGTGCCTTTTCGGTGTCCGCATTCTGTTTATGGAAGCCAAAACCACTCGTCTTGGCTCTACTCTGCGGAAGAGCAGAAACTTGAGCAATCGAGTTAGCAGAGCTAGAAGAAACGTGCTCGCAAGGGTGCTCACCACTGGGAGTTTTTGATGCTGAAGCAACATTTGCAGATGGTTGGCCCGTAATGACGCCCAGTTTAGGAGCGGTGCTTGGAGAATGGGCTTTTGGAGCAGACTTCTTGGCGATGGCCTTGGGGTCGAATTTGCCAGCATATTGGGTTGCTGGCGAGGGGATCTGCTGGTCGGCAGGTGATGCCGGCGCTGGAGAAGCTCCTGTGGATATGACATTAGAGGGCGCAGCGTTAGCCTTTTGGTCCATTTCAGCAAGTAGCTTCCTAGTTCCACCTGGAGTGGGCTCTTTCTGTCTTTCCTTTTCCTCCTGTTTCTTCTTCCATGCAGCTAATTTTGCAAGACGCTCGGCCTTTTTGTCGGCATCTGCTTGGGCGGGCGCTGGCTTCGGTTTCAATTCCGCCTGGGAACCCGAGTTAACTTCTAAACGGGACTGTAAGGATGGAGTGTAGCATACATCGGATTTCTTTTCTTTAAGGGCATCTTTGGATGCTGCGCCTCGATCACGGCTATCACCTCGCTTACTGCGCGGATGAGAGTCAGCAGTACCTTCGCGTCGCGCCCTGGCTTGGTCACGGGAGTCGTCTCGCCTGCTTCGATGGTCCCTGTCATTATCGCGGTCACGGCTTCTACGCCGGCGAGGTTCGGCGGTGCGATCCCCTTCCCTATCTAAGAAGCGGTCGCGCGACCGTCTGCGATCCCTTCCTCCTCGGTAGTGGTCATCGTCTCGGCGGTCTATGGAACGGTCACGTCGACGAAAGTCCTGGTCCCGGTCGCGATTTCGACGCTGTACGGTCAGGTTGTCAGTAAGGCGAGAATTTTCATGTCCATGTCCGTGATGTCGCCTTACATCTTGTGGACTCCGAGAGCGACTTCGTCGTCTCGCATCTCGGCCGAAGTCTCGACGGTCCCGATCGCGGTAGCGGTCTCGATCCCTTCTCTCATCGTCTCTGCGTTGTCTCTTTGAAGGTTGCTGACTTCCTGCTGGAGCTGGTGAGCGTGAGTCTCTGAGCCGAGCCATGGTTTTTTGAAAGATAGTACGGCTCGGTCGCACTACAATGGTGAGAGCTACCAGAGGACTCGAAGGAAGTTTCAGTGAGATGACCAGACTTAATAGAAAGATCACCTAGTTGACAGTAGACGGAAACTTCGTATTTAATTACGCTTTGGCGATACTTGGAAATCAGGTTATTTCGTGAAATTTTCCCAAGTTAGATGGCAGATAGTTGATGGGTTGAAGTGACTCTATTGCAATGCTTCTAGTTCAAAGAAGTCCAGAGAGGCTTAAAATTCGGTATGTGGCTGGTTGGACTAGAAGGTTATAGGTGGAGTCAGCTGGGGTACCGATATCGTGGCGTTATGGCTGATATTCTCCGTAGCAATGTACCTAAGTGCCCCATAGCTAACAACAGGCAACAGCTGCATGACGGTCTGGACGGTGGGAGCTGCTAGCATATATATGGGTCGGCAGTAGCTTACAAGTGGGTCCCGTCACATAGCATTTCGCACAAATCCAGAGCTAAGGTCAAGCTTTCCAGGAGGTGCTTGAATTTGTCGCGTGTGAAATCAACATGGGTAAAGAATGCGCTTCGACATCCTCTCACCCACATCCACGGTCGCGGCATCCCATATCGTCTTACTAGTGATTACCTAGGCAGATCATTTTGCTTTTTTTGATCGCCTTCGAATCCGCAACGCCATTATCCTCAGCAATTGCCCACCATGCTCTCATCCATCGGACGCGCCGCCGTCAAACGGCTGGTCTCAACAACTGCTGCTACGTCACTTCACCGCATTGCAGTCCCGCGCTTAGTTGCCAATACCCCGAAGCCAAATCATGCTTTCATCCGAAGCTTCGCGACGCCCGGAAGACCGAAAGCTTCGACGAAACAAAATGCTACCAAGAAACCCGTCGCAAAGCAGACAAAGTCAACCAAGTCCGAGACAACTCCTGAACTAAAACCCAAAAGAGTCGTGCGAAGACGGAAGCCATTGACTCCAGAGAAAGAGGCTATCCTGGAAAAGAGAGAGCTCAAGAAGACAGCACTCTTAAGTGAACCAAAGACTCTTCCCGTCATCCCATGGACGGTTTTCGTAAAAGAGGAAACCACTCATAAAGATGTGCCTGATGCTGTAGGCCTTCGAGGCAGAATGGGACAGTTAGCACAGGATTACAAAAACCTTCCAGCCTCTGAGCTTCAAGTGAGTTCCCTACTGCGATATCAAGCATGCGACTCAACTATACTAACAACTGCTAGCGCCTCACCAACGTAGCCGAGGAAAATAAAGTTACTTATGCTGCAACATACAAAGCGTGGGTGGAGAGCCACACCACTGCAGAGATCAGAGCCGCTATAAAGGCTCGCCAGCTCCTGAAGAGGAAGTTCAACTACCCTCCTACCCGGACTTCAAAGGCCATTCACGATGATCGCATACCCAAGAGGCCATTGAACGCCTTCAGCCTATTTACAAAGGCTAGATGGGCGTCTGGCGACTATGCACAATATGGCTCCGTCCCGGAGGCTACTAAGGTAATTGCCAAGGAGTGGAAAAACTTGCCAGGGACGGAACGACAGGTGAGATAGTATTCCCCCCTATTTTAATTAATACCAAAACGCTAACAGACTCAGGCATATGATGATCTTGCGAAGGCCAACACCGAGCAATATAACAAGGAGGTCAAATCGGCTTTCTAGCGCTCGACATATCGAAGGCCTTCACCTGAACTATGATGAAATACGACTCCCGCATTTTCAGCTCGATGCTATTATTGGGGTGTTAAGGGCAATTTCTACTCGGGAGATAGTAATCCTGTTCGTATGTCCGCGACTAGGTGAGGACGCTTGAAGAATTTCATATACACTGTATAGGTAATCGCCGAAGATGTTTTCGAGGACTTTTCGGGTAGAGATAACTTGACCGTTCAAGACGGGTTGTATTAATAAAACCCCCATTTGTGCTAT
Organism: Hypoxylon perforatum; assembly: GCA_028571165.1. Lineage (NCBI taxonomy): Eukaryota > Fungi > Ascomycota > Sordariomycetes > Xylariales > Hypoxylaceae > Hypoxylon > Hypoxylon perforatum. The sequence continues at coordinate 3,891,108 of JAOXNQ010000001.1, forward strand.
ACGGGACTCACTATAATTTCTGCAATCGTAACTTATTAACGATCACGTCATCAGTATGGGCTAATATCAGAAGCTAAGTTTGCATTGAATTAGGGGCTTGTTTCTACAGTAGACAATCATGGGCCAAGATCTCAGGTTCTTATGGTTTCCTTTTGGGATGTCCTGTCCCAGCTGCTGCCATTAAATGCTTGTACTTCCCAACCTAGTCTCGTATCCGGCCCTCCTCTAGCTTTTTTGCCTCCATGAAGATGACTGGTTTATTCCCGCCATCGATCCAAGAACTCCCAATGTATCGGATCTTGCGCTGGGTCGCTAGGTACAACAGCAAGTAGATGTGAGGTATAACTAACCCCCAGCAGTATACTCTCAGCCACTGGAAGTCCTCGTCCCTGCAACACCTTACCCCCCAGCCCGCAACCCCTGTGCCGACATAGTTCGCCAGGTAGGCCCAAGTGTCACGCTTGAGCTGTGGTTCCCATGTGGAACAATCCAGGAGCCAGTACCCGCGTTCGAGAGAACGTATAGCTCTGGTTTCTTCCTTCGGTTTGTATCGCTTCGTGACGTCCAGGTCACGGGCCAGCCTTTCCAAGCCGGGGGTGATAAAGCTCTCGGGTTCCACATTGGCTACCGACACAGGAGGCTCTGGTCCGATGATCTCTAGGCTGTCGTAGGTAAACCCATGGTCACTAAGAAACGTGACTGTCAAGGGAGCTCTTTGGTTGGAAGCTGATCTCGGACCAACGTCGCTAGCCGCCCTAAGAAGCGCTCGTGGACTGGTGCCCGCTGCCGGCTGGTGGCGCTTCGCTGGAGGTGGTTCAGAATCTGCTCTAGTGACGGATGAAGGATCTGATGACTCCATTATTATTGTTTCTTCGATGATGTTATCGCTAGAGACTTCGTCTGGTTGTGGGATGTGTCGTTGGTCTGGTGCATACCCCTCCTGCCGTGCCCCTTCGAGCGTTCTCTTTAAAAGATTGGAAGGGTTGTAGCGTGGTGTACAAGGTACAATTTGCGGCGTGGTAGGAACCAATGATTCTACTAATTTGTCCTTGATAGATTGAGGACGAGTAGTATTCTGGGGATTGCGGGATGAGGTACCGTTGCCGCTCTGTTGAAAAGTAGTTGCGGGTATTATGATAGGAGAATCGAAATGTTGGAGGTAACTTTCTAACAGTCTCGTAGGCGATGTCAACATGGAAACACCGACAGTATTTTCTATTTGTTGGTATGAATCCTGCACCACACTTGAGGGTGTTTGCCATGACGACTGCGTGACCGGTTCTGTTGTCGCCTCAGCAATGTCGACTGGCTCTGCTTCTGGTGTACGTCTCGCAGGGATGCGAGGTGAATTGGCATTATCAATGACACTCCGGAATGAAGCTTGTGGTGACTCGAAACCATCGAATGGCAAGCTTGATTGAGAACTTGTAGAGATGGCCTGCACGACGCCTTGCTCAGTTCTCCGGCACTCCAGATTGGATTCGCCAGCATTGTTGCTTAAGTCTGGATTGGCTTGGTTGAAGGGCTCGATACGATTTGCTGGTTGGAAGTCTACATATGAGCTGGCTAGAGACCGATACCAAACATCATCGGCAGCTCTGCTTGGAGCACCGATATGAACCAAGATTTCCACCTGTGGCTGTTGTTCCATTTACGGCAACCATATTCCATGAGGACTACAAAAAGTTCTGAGGGTTCAAGAAGTGCTGTTAATAAACGTGACCGTGACTGCGTGCAAAATGGCGGAATACGGATTGAAAAGTATGAACGGCGGTTGGATTAATATTTTAGTTCAATACTTGACGCAGTTACGTCGAATGGCATTTCCACAACGGACGCTTACTAACCTGCATTGTATATGCCTTAGGAAAATAGAGAAAGAAACGAAAAAGAGCCTTGCGAAGCTCCTTTGAAAACCAGGGCACCTAAGGCACCTTGATGTGATGAAAGGGGGGATGTCCTTGATGTTGCGCAGTTTGCAAGATATTGGGATGACTGCCTACTACTGCTACACCAATTACACGTCTTATTACTTAGCTTTGACGCGTTAGTTAACAAGACTTACACAGGTAAGTGCTACTTATTTTAATAGAAATAATGTAACGTATTTAAATATACTCGAAATTTTTATCACATCTATAGGCCGAAACAAATAAATTCTAATATTTAATACCTGAGTCTTTATCTTCTCATCCCAAATCGCCTATTTTAAGTCACATGATCAAGCTCAGCATTTGTACGCGGGGTCTTGTAAATCTGAAGCAGAGGAGCAGCTGGGTGACTGGATTGGAGCTAAGGGCACTAAAGCTACAATGAGATTGCAGGTGATCCAGTTCTGCCAGTTGATGCTCATCCATCATGTTTGGCGTTTGGCCCTCCCACCTAAATCAACTAACTAATCCACTAACCTACCCTTACCTAGTGCTAGCTGCTAGGTACCTACCTACCTACCTCCTACATAGCAAATATTAGGGGGTTAGCCCGTTCTGCCCATCAGCTTTAATCCCAACCCCGACCCGAAGGCTGGTCATTATCGACAAAGCTGGATCGTCAACTTTGGCGACCCCCAAGTCAAAGCAAAATTATCAATTGACGCTTTTGTTTCATATGCTCGCTGTCGGTCGTTATTATTCCACCTAATAATTTTCTCGGACTCGAATTACTGCCCTTGATACTTAAACTAGTCTAATATTAGGGCACAGGAAACCAAGGGACCTTTCGCTACTATTCCCTATCCCTTTGTCTTGCATTCATTCGATTCCCACCTTGGGCACACACCCCCCTGGTCCTATTCCCCCCCTTCTGTTGCAGCTCCCGCTCCTAGCTTCTGCTTCCTTGGGGAGGTTGCACCTCGGCGGCAACGAGCATACTCCCACTTTCCTACACTTTCACCAAAGGTTGATTACCGTGTTACGTGCTTCATGCCGTGCCATCGTATCCTCCACGATCGTTTTTCCCTTCCAGCGCACGTTCCGATACTCTCGACACTCGATACCCTTCAACAATTGCGGCCGATCCTGGGTTTTACGTACTTAAACGTCTAGACATACTCCAAAACACCCGCCAACATCACCCGCTCCATCGTCAATCACTCCAAACGAACCTGACCAACAGCCCGCCATCTTTCCAGCGCGAAACCCCCAATCCTGTCCCGCTCCCGTCGCATCCTCGAAAAAAAAAATACCCACCACTTGCCTCGACCCGAGCATCGGTTGTAGCACCATCACCGCCACACTCGTTCACCACCAGATATATTGTCCTAGTCTTGGTATTTTTCCCTACGTTGCCGGTTCCGTGTCTCGCCCGCACAACACCCAATTATTATTCTCCCGTTCCTGCATTCGCACCGAGTCGTACTCGCACTCGCACTCGCACACGCTGTTGGAGGAAACATAAAGTTGGCCGTCTGATGCCAATGTCTGACGTTGAACAACGCTACCGCAACCGTGCAAAAGTCGTTCCGTTTCTGCCCCTAATTCAATTTAGCGGTAACATCTACGGTTAGGTGCTACTAATTTCTAACAGGCCGGATTGAGGTAGGGCCTCATTTTGGCCGCCATGACGGGCCCCGACTACGAAGGCGGTCTGGCTGGTGACCGAATTCACGGGCACCCACCACTGCTGCCCAACGATAGTGGTTACCAGCTCGACCACGAGCGACCGAACATGACGCCGAGCCCATCCTACTCCAATGGAGCATTCCCGCCACCCAACCGACACCCAGCTTCGCCGGCGCTCAGCGCCCATAGTGACCCGAGACGAAGCGGTGAGCGCAACCGTTCTCGAGGGCGCGGAAGAACAGCAAGTGGACAGCTTCGTGTATGCGCTAAATGCGGCGAATCTTTAACCGGACAATTCGTGCGGGCATTGGAAGGGACGTACCATCTTGATTGCTTTAAGTGTCGTGTAAGCTTCAACTGCGTCAATAAACGCTTGTGTCGTATACCTAACAGAATATAGGATTGTGGTCAGATTGTGGCTTCCAAATTCTTTCCTGCTGACGATGAAGAAAACGGCGGACAATATCCCCTCTGCGAGACCGACTATTTTCGACGATTAGGCCTTCTATGCTATCAATGTGGCGGCGCGCTGCGCGGCTCCTACATCACGGCCCTCGATCGCAAATATCACGTAGATCATTTCACCTGTTCGCTCTGCTCGACCGTATTTGGGGCTCAGGATAGTTATTATGAGCATGATGGAAGTGTTTACTGCCACTATCACTATTCGACACAATTCGCCCAGCGGTGTAATGGCTGCCAGACCGCCATACTAAAACAATTCGTTGAAATATTTCGTAATGGCCAGAATCAACACTGGCACCCTGAATGCTATATGATTCATAAGTTTTGGAATGTTCGCCTCACGCCCCCCCAAGATTCAAAAGAGCCTCGTCCAGAGCCTGTCGACGCAGAGGGCCGAGAGCGCGTCCGGCAAGAAGAGGAGGATATGGAGAATAAAGTCTATCGAATCTGGAGCGTTTTATCGACATTCGAGGAATCATCGGCGGCGTGCATTTCGGATATGCTTCTTCACGTTAGCAATGGCGCGTACATGGATGGGGTTTTTGTCGCGAAAAAATTCATTGTCCATGTGGACATCCTTTTTCGGTCCGCGGACAGGCTTGACCAAAATATGAAGAGATTGGAGATGAATGGTATGTGACACCGTATCCGTGGTTTGACTGACATACTAAAGCAAGTTATAGAATTATCCTACGCGCGCGAGTCAAAACTCCTTTGCAAAAAGATTGTCTCCTTCTTTTCATTACTATCTAAAACGCAAGAGACAGGTGTGCGGAAATTGGGCGTGACTCAGGAGTTACTCTCTCTCGTGACTGGCCTAGCTCATTACCTGAAACTTCTCATCAGGATTTGCCTTCAAGGGGCACTCAAGGTCGAGAAGGAACACCATTCTCCCGAAGCATTGTATCAGTTCCTAGAGGATCTCGGTGTGCTCGAGTCGATCAAGAACGACGACGAGTCCTTGCAGATTACACTGGGCATGGCGAGGCTCTCTGCTAGCGACTCAGATCAGTGTACTGCGTGTCGTAAGCCCATAGAAGACGAATGTGCTTTGAGCGGAGACAAGAGATGGCACCTGCTGTGTGTAAGGTGCGCACGATGCGGTAAGGACTTGAGTAAGGCTATAGATCAAGCCCGTCTACACAAGGACCAGGTATATTGCACAAACTGCGAGGGCCAAGTAGAGGGGTGGGGTCAGCCACTGGAACGAATAACGAAGCTCCAGCAATACGTATTCCTACTGAAAGTTGCGTTGGCTAGACTATTGGAAATTCTTCGAAGCAGCGGAGCGATACCACCTGCCTCTGAAGACCCCAATTTGAATGGCTACGACTCTGCGGATGGGCGCCGTGTTTCGGATGACACTCCTCTAATGCTCGGGTCAGATACTCGGTCTAAGTCCTATGGCGGCGAAAGAGAACGGCATCAGAGAGAGTCATCCTATGAGAATACTCTCAATGATGTGCGCCGGCTCAGAAGTACACGTCTCGACAAACATCTTTCTTCTAGCCTTAGAAAGGCTCGGACGTCGCGGGTCATGGATGGGCCTGAGGGACGCAGTGTCCGACCTGGATCTGCCGGTGCGGATACGGGCTTGCAAAGCAAAGCGATGCAGATCGAAGAAGGTCGAGAACCGGGTCCAAACGGCACAACAGAGCAGTATTTTGGACATCAAGATGCGCTAACTCTGGATGATATTCCTCGAATCGTTGCAGCCGAACAAGCCCGAGAACAACAACCAACCTCTTATAGAGCATCGCGCCAAGAGCTATTCCGATCTGCCACCACTGATGCTCCCTATGGAACCAACAACGAGAGAAGTATCTCGACTGGGCGGGAAGCTGGCCCAAAGTTGTCGGTAGATCGATCACCTCAAAGAGACGGTAGGAAGTTTTTCTCGGAGCTTTCGGGTCTCGAGTATTTCATCGTTCGGCATGTCGCAGTTCTTACGATGCAACCCATGCTAGAACCAGAATTTACGCTGGAGGAACTTCTAGGCCTCATCGAAGCAAGAAAGGCCACGTTCTGGAACAAATTTGGCAAGGCTTTTGGCAAGAACGAAGCCCGCAAGGTCGGCAAGAAGAAAGGCACCTTTGGTGTTCCACTGGAGCTAATTGTCGAGCGGGACGGTGCCGACTCGACTGATGGCGTGGGGCCTGGTGCTCTACGTATACCTGCCATTATCGAGGATACCATTACGGCTTTAAAGAATAAGGATCTTTCAGTCGAGGGTGTCTTTCGAAAGAATGGAAACATCAAGAGGCTGACCGAACAAGTCGCTTCGGTCGACAGGGAAGGATGCGACGCTATCAAATGGAACGATGAAACCCCCCATCAACTGGCAGCGCTTCTTAAACGGTATCTTCGCGAACTCCCCGATCCATTGATGACCCAGAAGCTCTACAGGGTTTGGATAGCGGCAACGAAGATTAAAGATACAGACAAGAGGCGGCATTGCTTGCACTTGATATGCTGCTTACTCCCACAGATTCACCGCGATACGTTAGAAGTCCTGTTCAGTTTCTTAAAATGGGTGGCTACTTTCCACCAAGTTGATGAGGATACCGGATCCAGGATGGACGTACACAACCTCGCCCGTGTCATCGCCCCGAACGTCCTTTATACGAACCACAAGAGCCCGAGTTTCTCGGATGAGCCCATGACTGCTGTGGCCTGTGTAGAAGAATTGATACAATTCAATGAGGAAATGTGCATGGTAGGTAGATAACGATCCCCTTGTTCCTGTATCTTGCTAATTCCTATTACTAGGTTCCTGTTGAACTCATGGATATTTTGAGCGACTCGACATTGTTTATGAACAACGGCGAAATTACGACTAAGGAAATCTTGAAGCGTATCGAGGTTCGATCTGCCAATGGATTGCCCAGACAATACGACCAAAACGAGTTTGTTGGACGGCAAGATAGTAGACAGCAAAGACCTTTAGCTACGAGGGTTGCTACAGATCCTGCTGCGTGGCAACAGGAAAGCAGCGTGCGTCCCGTGCAGGAACCATCAATTCCATTCGCCACACCGCAAGGGACTCCACCGCAGAGCCGGCGGAAGCCCGACAATGGGCCGTCTAATTATCCTGGCCAGTACGAGCGGGCAGATAATCAACAGGAACCTCCTGAGAATGGCCAGAGACGGGAGTGGCGCAACTCGGGTTGGGGCAGACCGAATAATTCTGTCCCTACTGGTACAGGATAATTACTTAATCGCCAAGTATATATTTCTTCTCGTGTCGGCACTTGATCGACTGTCAACAATTTCTTGAAGCGGGAAAGAAACCCCGTTCATATTCGCAGGCCTTGAATTCTTCGGGACATAGCATGACTCGGGTGTAGAGACAAAACAGCATTTCGGCCGGCGTTGCGCATTTTTCACCTTTTCCCTTGAGTCCGTTACCACGACTTTCAATTCGCTTTTCTGAAGTCTGCAACATCCCCACCAGCCGCAGCAAGAGGTTTTCTTCCTGCGCGTATCTTCTGTTCTAGAAAGCATCTTCGCTTTTGGGGGGTGGCATTTCGTATCCCAAATGGCTTGGCAGCACAGTTTGGAGTAGTGGGGGATATATCATTGCCATTCTTTGGCTTTCGCGAATTGTCGGATTTATTTTGACGGGTGTCCCGCTCGTGTTGAAACAGCAGACTATTCATAGAGCTAGGAAATAGGGTGGATTTTAGTGGGTTGAAAGGGAGGCAAGGAGGGCGCTGTCAGATCATAGCCGTCGCACTCAGATGCCTCAAGGCCCTACGCCTATGGGCTTTTCTTTTGTGAGAAGTGGTTCCCTAGCTAAAGGAGGTGATTGATGGGAAATCGACTACGCAAGGTAGTAATCTACATAAGACGAGCTCGACCTATCACGTCATAATCAATCCTAAGAGAGCAGTATTGCAGATTTACTCTCCAGCTGATGGACCTGAATGTCTCGACTGACCCTTTAGTGTTCATAAACTGTTTGAGGCTATTCTCAAGGGACCTCCGTTGGTATGTTAGATCTTCACCGCGCGAGACATAACTGCAAGTGAGCTACTTACTAAAAGGACTCGATTTAGATAGGGTAGAAATGATCAATAATTCTCTCCCTTTTCTATTTTCTCACTAGAAGCTACTGTGAGAATGATAAGTAATGCAGGTTCAGTGTGCCATGGGTTATAGAAGCATAAAACATTAAATTATTTATAGTGGTATAGTGATAACCTATATAGGATACTGGTGCTGCTACAAAGTACAATGCTGACGCAAAGATGTAAAATAAAAGAATCTCATGCTTTGACAGATGCTGCTTTAATCTTCTCTTGCTCCAAAGTCCAATTCACCGTCTTCTTGACACCATCACTCAGGCTAACCAAAGGCTTGTAGCCAAGGCGCCTCTTCGCCTTCGTAATATCGTAATACCTCGTCATGGTACTATAGACGATTCGTTGACGGTTGAAGGTCGGAGTTTTTCTCATTATCGTGAAGGCGACCTCGCTTAAAAATCCCAGGAGTAAACCCATGTCTCGACTCAAAATCCACACATGGTCTGTACCCTTCTGCGACCCAGCTTCCCGCCAGATGGCCCGCATCAGATCCCAGAAGTAGATGGGGCTGTCGTTGGTGATTATGAAGACCTCCCCGTCAACTTTTTCGTGGTCGAGAGGTGCGGTGGACGACGCGCTGGTTACTAGCAGGGCGCGAGCAGCGAGGAGGTGTGCGTGGGCCACGTTTTCGACGTATGTAAAGTCGAACATGTTCTCGTTCGAACCAACCTGCACCTTGTCTTTTCCCTCGCGGTAGACGTTGACGGCGTGGTGGACCAGCTGCATGTCTCCCTCACCGAAAATGCCCGATGGTCGGATGGCAGTAGTCAGGAGGTCGCTACCTTCGGCGCGGTTCGCGGCTATGACAAGTTGTTCTGCTTCCGCCTGAGCGAGGATGTTAGCATAGCAAATTAGGGCCACATCTAGGAGACGGTAACCGTACCTTAGTCTCGGAGTAATACTCGGTCTGCATTTTACCCCTGATGACGGGGTAGTCCTCGTTCGCATTGATCAAATCATCTTTGTTATTGCTCATAACACTGGCGGAACTCGTATATACCAAGGCCTTAATGTCATTTTGCCGGCACGCGGCGATCACGGCGCGGGTTCCTTCGACGTTTACTTTCTGGAAGATATCGTTGGCAACGGCCCCGAGGCCTTGGGCGGGCGGCGAGGCCGTGTGGATAACAACGTCGGGCTTTAGTCTTCCGAGCACCTTAGTCAAGCCGTCGGCGTCGGTAATGTCGGCTTCGACGTATTGGACGCCATCGGAGTCGGGTCTACGGTTGCGCTGGCACCTGAGGTCAACGACGGAGACGGTGCACTTCCAATCGCGCAGGAGCAGGTTTACGACGTGGTGGCCAAGAAAGCCACAGCCGCCGATGACGAGGACATTGCCGAGCTGGAGCTGGAGCTGGTTTACGGTGTTGGACATGATGAGACGCTTCTGGTCTTAGGTTGCGCGTTCGAATTGGTACTCTTGGATTCTGGAACCCTTGGACTCCTATAATGAGGTAGGAATTGAAGCCAGGATAGGTAACTTGCTAGCCCCTTCACCGCCTGGCAAAAAGAGAACTCGAGCTGTGGTTCAATTTCGGCATCCTCGAAGGAGAGACCGAGACTTTTTACTAAAAGAATTCCAGAACTAAATAAGTGGAGCTGTTCCTGATCCTTTCCCCACGATGAATGCCAGGGGAACTTGGGAGGTTCTAAAGTTACAACACTGAATGTACACGTTTTCATGTGCAATTCTAGAATGATAAAAACTTACATAACTTGCTAGTAGTTTCTCAATATCACCCGGGATTATGCATTAGGTGGAAACACTATATGTAGGGAATCCCGAGATCTTCTCTAAGCTTTTACACTTGTAGCTGAGTAGGCATCGTTGTACTTGCCAACATTATTCTTTTAGCAGTATACAGGCTTAATGAACCAACCTGAGGTAAAACACACGATCCTTTACAGCTTTATAGCGAATTTCGGAGCGTAAAAGCACCTGAGCTACTAGTGTAAGACTATTGCGTATGCAATTGGTATCAAATATCGTCTATGGCCCTTGTTGGAAAGGTACAGGATCTATTCAGGTAGGTACCTAGGTACCTAGTATAGAATACACATGAATCAGCTCCTCCACCCCGGGGCCTAGCAGCTTTAGTTGGACCCCGCCTTTTCTGCCTTGGAGATTCCCCACCATGATGCACTTCCATGTAGGTGTAGAGAAGCACTGCACTGCTACCTATTTCTCAGGTCTGCTGCCTCGAAACTGCAACCCAAACTCTCACGCGCGTCCGAAACTCTCTGAACCTTTTAAACCTTTGCCCAATATCTCTTCTCATTACTTGCACATGCACATTCGTTTTTTATAAGACTCACCTACGTTCTATCTTTACCTTACATTCACATACGAGCGCCGACCCATGAGTAGCTGGTATGGCGGACCAGTCTATCATCCGTATCACCAAGGTAAGATACCCATGATGCTATCCCACTTCTTGGAGGGGCTGCAAGGCTGACAAGTCATTCACACCATAGGAAATTGGCGAGCTCCAGAAGAGTTCCGACCTATGTATGAGAACCAAATTCGATCCCCCTTCGAATCCTAAACATTCTAGATATAGCGCTGATGGTTACTTGTCTTGATATCTAGCCATCGCTGTCGCCTTTCGTGATCGCGATGTCCGCAACGTCAAGGCCTTAATCATCGGCCCTCACGAGACCCCATACGAGTTTGGATTCTTCGAAGTTCGTTTACCCTTCAAAATATGGATATACCGTCCGTCGTCACTAATGCTAATATCTCTCTAGTTCTCGGTTAAATTTAACAAAGGTCCGCTCCTACTGTGAACTTTGTCCGCGCAGGCAGCTAACTCGTCGTTATCATATTCAGAATATCCCCGGAAGTCTCCTACCGTTACCGGAACAACAACCAACAGCGGACGATGTCGATTCAATCCAAATATCTATGCTTCTGGCAAAGTGTGCCTGTAGGTACCGCCTGTGCAATCTCCACTAAAGTAATGCTTCGCTCCTTGCTAACCTGACAATTAGATCTATCCTTGGGTATCTAGCTTTCTCCCGTGTCCATTATTAGTTGCCGAACCTAATCCGATCTTAGAACATGGCGAGGAGAACGAGGCGAGGAATGGTCTGCCGCGCAGGGTCTAGAATCGATCCTGCTGTCGATACAAAGTCTTATGTCCTCAAACCCCTATGAGAATGAGCCGGGCTTCGAAGATGCGAACCAGACGCACGATAAGGAAAATCAGAAAAATTACATCGCGAAGGTAACTTACGTCCAAAAATAACTTTGTTTCCCCATGTTTTAACAAGAGGTGCCGCAGATCCGTCACGAAACATTGCGCATATCCATCATCCAGAGACTAGAAGAGTACCTAGGAATTACAGCTAACGGCACCGTAACCCCTGCATCAGAAAGTGAGTATTTTGATCTGGACATGGACGACGAGAACGATATGGGGGGCTCGGCTGTACCCTGGGAGCCGTTCAAGGACCTCTGCAAGCGTCGTTTTCTCTGGTACTACGATTCGTACCTCGATACCATCAAGAAGGCGAAGGAAGAGGTCAAGGACTCCCAACCTTTTACGCGCATGCCTTTTGAAGGAGCTTCCAATAGCATGGATGGCAAGTTCAACTATACTGAGCTCGAGACAAGAATACGCAGGATCAAGGCTGCGCTTGATGCTGAACCAGAGAAATGGGCGACTGAAGGAATATCTCCCAGAACGAAAGATACGACGGTAGCCGTCAACCTTGCGCGACAATGCGAGCAGATCAAGGAGTCCTACAAACACAGTGACGTCCCTCATAACGTTGAGCTTGTGGACAAGAACCCCTTTGTTTGGAATGTGACATACTTCGGCCGGCCAATGACCAATCTAGATGGAGGTATGTTCCGCATCAGACTCAACTTCAGTCCTCGCTTCCCTGAAGAGCAACCGAGAGTCAAGTTCTTGACCTCTATGTTCCATCACCGCATTGCAGCGGATGGAACACCCTGCTACTTCCCTAATGCTAGCCGCCGAGAAGATGTCAAGCAACATATCGATGCGATTATCGAGGCGCTGGAGGAGGAGCAGCCGCCTTACGACCCGAGGACTCTCGTTCATCCTGAAGCGCATAAGCTTTATTGGGGTAACCCCGACGAGCGGAAGACGTATAATAGGCAGCTGCGCAGATCAGTACAGCGGAGTATGGAAGAGGACTTCTAGACTACGGCCAAAGACTTTAATGATCTGGTTCAGGTCATCTACACCAGTCCTACACAGTTGTTTATCAGGCTTTCTCGGTTTTAGAAGATAACGTTCATGAAGCATGGTCGGTGTCACTGGCTTTTCAGGGCAGTTCCTGATATTATGTTTCCTCAACTCTCGGGGTAGGTTCAGACGTTTGTAACCCAACCACACTTTTCTCAGGCAAACCGGCATGCCGATGAGATGGGTGGCCTCTAGAATTGGGATTGATATTGATACCTCTTTGCTTTTGCGGGTTGCATTGATGCAGGCGAGAACGAGACAGCGCATTCAGATGGAATACTGATTCAGCAAATACGCACAACCTAGCGATTAATAAGGCTGACTTCCTCATCTTGAATTGGCTCATTTGTATTCTATGAGGACTTAAACTAATGAGTTGTGATGATGCATCTCATATAGCCATAACTACCTATGGGTTAGTGGTCTTCTAGCCCCAAACTTTCTAATCGCTGGATTTCCATAGCATTGCCGCGCTGCTCTTATAGAATTGCTTCCCGTTGTAAATATTGCTTTCCATATCATCATCGTTATCATCAACCGTAATTCATAATCAAGTAACCCAAGCAATAAGATACCTCGTAGCGCAGCCATATTCGGTTTGCCGAAAGGGGAAACCCGGTTTTGGGAAACAAGTATCACTTGTGATTCGACTCGCTCGAGGTAGGTGTGTGTATTCCGATCACCGCTTCGGGCCCTTGGGCTTCTTCTCCAACCGATCCTTGTTCGGCATATAGGGCGCCGCTATCCCGATGAGCTTCTCCTGCTTGCCGTCGCCGCCTTTGAACTCGTACCGGCCGTCAGGTGCGACGACGGCCGGGGTCCCTTGCGTCGGCCGCGCCAGCTGCTCGTTGTGCAGCTTGTCGAGGGACTCGCCCACGACGGCGTAGTTAGACCAGTTTATCGGCGGACACCGCACCACGCTCTGCGGTTTGGGGAGCTTCGCCCATGGCCGCTCGATGTTTGCGGTAGGGAGTTCTTGTTCTTCTTTCTTTGCGCCGTTCCCATTCGTTTGAGGATGAGTGGTTGGTGGTCGTGAGTTCGTCGTTACCGGCTGCCCCGTGCCGTTCACGCCCGCCATCTGCACGTCTGATCCGGCCTCTGTCTTAACGGGCGCTTCACCGTTGACGGCAGGTTTGCCCGCGTCCTCCATCTCCGCATCCGAGCTCGAATCCGAGTCCGAATCCTCACCGTCATTACCACCATTCCTAGCACCAGCCCCGCCCGTTCGCACGCCCCCAACAAATAACCGATCGCCCTCGACGCCCACGCGCCCCGTCGTCAGGTCGGCACGACCGCCTCAGGCTCGGCGACCCCTGCCGCCTTGGCCCGCGCCAGCGCCGTCATGTCGGCCTCGGCTCGCCGCCGCTGCAGCTGCAGGATCGATATGGCGGATTTCAGGGCCAGCACGTCCGGGTTCGCGTCGAAGTCGAGGGGTTCTGGGGGCGGCGGCGCAGCGGCGACGGCGTTTTGGTGCGAGGCGTATGTGTATGCTGGACGCGGGGGAAGGGCGACGGGGTTTAATGGTGGGGTTATCGGGCTGTAGGTTGGTCGCGGGGGCGATGAGGTGCGGGGCGGGGGTGTCTGTTGCGATTGCGATTGCGACTGCGACGGTAGAGGCTGGTGATTAGGGGGCTGCGCGGCGGACGGGAAGTTGGCGGCTAGGTTGGGGACGGGGATGGGAGTTTGACTGGTGCTGGACGACGACGAGGGGCGGGCGAGCGCGCCGTTGGTGTTTAGGGTGAGTCCTGGCATCGTGGCTCAGGGTCGCGCGGGGGGTGGACGATGAGGTGGTTCGTTCAAGGGATGGATAGATTGCGCCGCTTTGTATATTTTCCTCCCTTTTGCCACGGAATAGGTTTTCGCGGGACGCGTAGACGAGTCACTCGTAAAGTGAGTAATGGGTATACATAAACAGGATTTCCGAACGGTTTGCTTGATGCCGGAGACGTTTGGGTCACGCTGCGGTGGATTTCGTCTCAGTAGTTGTTTGAGTGAAGATGCAAGGTGAACGGACTTCGGGTAGCGGCGATAGGTACAGTAGAACACGTAGCTAATCCCTGTTATAACGATTTCAAACGCCGGATAAAATATTTCCATATAAGTAACGAATTTTTCTTTTATAACGAATTTCGCAAATTCTCATAAGTCCCCATTAGACTTACTTAAGCTAGAAACTTAGACATTTCTTACATGCGCTATAGATATTTTACTTAATATGGTAAATGAATTCGCCTTATAACTAATTCCATGCCCTGAATAATCCAATTAGTAAACGGGTTTCCCTGTAATCGGATCCAGCTGTGGGGTGACAGAGGGTTATCAGCCAATAGGTAAGAGTATGAAAGAGGACCATAAAATGGGGCGGCGGAAGGACCCCTTGTTCGTGCCGCATGTGGGCTTCCCGTAGCCCAGGTAGTGGGGGGTACCCTGCAGATCTCCAACTTGCTGGATTTCCCCAAAGAACCGTGACAGATGTTTCCTAAGTCACTATATGAAATGGAGGTAGGCATTAGTTAATGATCTCTTCTTTAACCAACGTTTCCATAAGACAGTCACTAACTTTATATTAAGATATGGTCATGTACCATTCTAGAACGTGTATATATATAACTGTCAAATTAGAAAAGAATCTAGCTCCTCTATTAGCAAAACGTCAAATATCTACTCTAACCTGAACATGAATCTCGATATACAGCCGGCGAAAGACTTACATCAGTCTACCAGGGTAAAGCTATTTGACAAATGCAAACACTTTCGATTGTATCCGCCACAATGTGCAATATGCCTCGATACAATATCCAAGTATGAGGAAACTATAGCTAGTATGAAAAACTGAAATTCCTTCATTCTTAAACATTTTTAATAACATTTCCTCACAGTGCTTGGCAGCTCGACCAGATACAGCGGCTGTACAAGGCGTTTCCATTTTCCGCCTCCTTGGAATGTCGTCAGAGTTGACGGCTTTCAGCCATGTACTGTTCCTAATTGTACGGAATGTGATCATTCACCCGAGTCGCTTCTTATACACTACGATTGCTTCAGGGCCTTCGCGGAAGGGTGTACCACTACGTTTTCGAAAAGTTTACCTAATCTGTGGATGATCGCTGCGTTCACGAGTCCTTGGGAAAAGGCGCCGATTGTTTATTTCGATAAGATCCGACCTCTTGATCACGACTCTTTAAAATTGATGAGTCTAACTTATGGATTGCTACCGCTATATAAGCTTCCACCCGAACTGCGTGATATGATTCGAGACTATTCCAGGGATGCGTTTCTATGGAGAATTGTATCAGCTTTTGGTGTGGCTACTCGAGTATCAACCGCCGACCCAGCGCCCCTTTTAACGACACCTGTGTGTAACATTATCTCTTGGGGACGGGGTGAGGAGCCGAAACTCGTATCGTCGCAAACAGAGCCGCCAGTGATGATGCTTACCATCGATGTCGAGGGAATAGTCAGCATAGAGCGTCTAGCCTACCAGCCGAATTACTCCGGGAAGTCGAGTAAACACTTGGCGTTCATCGTGGAACAAGAGAAATCGATGTTGGGGGTTAGAGCTCATTTTAAGGGCGGTTTAATGCGCCTAGAAGTGCCGCCTGGTCGACGATGCCCTCGGATTTGGAATACATCAGCCCCGCCAGACATGTCTCTGTCTGGGATACTAACGGAAGCTTCTTGGCAGCGATGCTTTGTCGTTGAGTTGAATAGAATCACAGGCATCACGTTCTTTTTCTCCTCGAATCGTATAGTTGGAGTTCATACCCATGACTCGAGAGAACCGTGTGCTCTATCGACGTACCAACGCATTTTCGAAGGCCGAGACCATAACTTGGTCTGGGTTTACTTGCCCATTTTAGAAGACAATCCGCTATTGGCACTTGACATATGTCAATCTTCTCTGCCAGATGGGTCTCGCCAATTTTATATGGAAGCTTTAGGTACAACATCTGATCAATGGGAAACTTTCAGATCCATGGACTGCATTCTGGCCATAACAAAAAAGGCCGGCGAAACAGCTCTTGGTCCACAACATGTTGAGGCAACACAGAGATATTATGCTGGGGGACCTCCCAAGACTTTTGTCTATAGCGACACCTTTGGAGGGCATCCTCTCTCAGTTTTGGGTACATACTACTACAAGCAGTCCTCTCAGTTTCCCATGGAATACCCTACTCCTCATTTCTGTCCAATAGGCGAACCCGCGTATTTCTCACAGGCCCCCCTTGACGGTGTTTCTTCTATACAAGTTTTCTACATAACAATCCGCGAGTTTGGCGAGTTTATCGAGTTTTGCACAGGCATGATATTCAAATACCGCAATGGCGGGTGCCGTGCTGTTGGACAGTGTCGCATCAACATCGACCTGACAAAGCAAATCACAGAGCCGAATTGGATTTGATATAGGAATAATTTGCGTAGACTCGCGTGTTACGAACCAGAGATCTATATGCTGCAAGTCGCCTTCGATCATGATTATCCGGTATACGGTCGTGAGACAGTGGATACGTGGGGCCATCGGCCGCTACGTGGTCAGTTGCGCTTTTGGTTCACAGATCAATCATCGTTTATGAGCATCGATGATACTTAGGCAGGTAGAGGTTAAGATGGATAGCTCTACGCACTAAATCTCGTCCGTTAGGTCTAGCCAATGCTGTTACGTTGTGGAATATTACCACCACTCATATCTAGTAACGTTTCCCAACTCCATATAAGATAATAAAATAGGATTGGACTTCTACTCTTATCATACACAGACCCCCGGCTTGAAACTGCGTCTTTGTTAATGTAATTACCACGGTCAGTAATTGGGCAAGAGCTGATATGCATTGGTACTGTAGTATGTGCGTACCATGCACCCTAGTGAACCTTAAAGGGGGTAGATGCGTTGATAGATACTTCCATGACAGGTAACATTTAAGCTTTAGGCAGGTAAGCACCTTGCAATCAGTTACATAACAATAGTAGAGGTATGGTTGAAATACCAGCATTGTTCACTTGTTCTATCTCTCCATTTCCCCCCTTCTTACAGACAAGTGGAAACCCCGAGACCAAGACGTTGCCGCCCATCACCACATGAGCCACCTGAACGTCAAAATTTCGAATATCGGGAACATTACAGTAACTGGTGCATATTTCAGTATAGGCTGTGTTGTTCTCCCAATATTGTTCAGGTACCTAACCTGACAAGGCCGAATTCTAGACCGTTCGGCAATTTTTCTACAGATTGGCTCTCGAAGACCGCATCTCTTCGCCGTATTTCTTAAGTATTCCCTACTACCTAGAAGGCGACTTCACTCTTCTACAGACAATGGTAGGACTTACGGGACGTTTCCGGAAGCTCAAGTTGCCGGTCTCTCGTGGATCTCGCGAAGATGATTCGAATCCATCACGAACACCAACTGTACCACACAACCTTCGACCACCTGTATTACGAAATTTCTCCTATCCAACCAACGTAGGGAACCCGATGCAACCTCCACAGTTCCCATCTGGCCCTAGCACAGAGCAGACTCAATGGGATCAGCTAGGGGAGATCTGTAGCTTCTCTCCCGATAGTGTTTCGCGTATAGGCCAGGCTAGGGCCCCTGGATTGAGCGACCCCTTCTTCTTTAAATCGGACACAGAATCGTACAGTCACCTGGACAACGACAGAGAAGAGTTCAGCATTGGCATCTCGTCTGACTACCTTCGCAACCGAGAATCTGTGGCGCTAGAAGAGATGAAGGCAAGAAAGAAGCAGCGCCGAAGCACTCTGCTAGGGTTGCCTACATCCAAAGCTTATACCTCCTCGCGTCTCTAGAAAAGCGTCGAGAAGGAAGAGCCTAAGGACAAGACATCGAAGTTGTCAAAGGGCCAGTCACTAGGAGATCGTCTTTTGACCCAGAATCCGGTCACTTCCCGCCTCAAGCGCAATTCGTTGGGTCAGCATAAGGCAAACGTATCCTTTAGTACATCTCGATTCCTGGGCTTACCTTCCGGTAGCCCCGATCAACCTGCGTCCAGCTCAGGAGTTCCTCTCATAGATACAAGGCTCAAGCCTTCAAGTTCAACAGGAGTTGATCCTTCCCCACCCTCACTTCCACTAGGAGTTACTAGAGACTTTTCGGCAGATGATGAAGGATCATTGGTCTCGGAGGAGGGGCCTGTACACCACAAGACAGCCCTGCATAGCTACCACCAGGGATCAGGTTCGATATCAGGATCGCTCAAAAGCAAGGGGGATGACTACAAACCACGCTGGTTATCTCAACTCAAAGGTTGGGTATCCGTGTCGGACCCGTCGACTCAAGGTCTAAAGCAGTATGAGGATACCTATACAATCAATGCCAAACCCGATCACTCTCAGGCAAATGACAAGCTTCGCTTACCAGCTGGGGTATCACCTCGGGACGCCGTATTACTACCTGGACCGGGAGTTTATTCGGACGAACCTCATTCGAAGGAGGTAAAGCAGATACAGCAAACGCGAACTCGACAGGGAGCGGTCTTCCAGGGCTCCGGATCAGGCTCAGGCTGCTATTCGCCTTCCAGCAGCGTTGCCTTCGACATATCCAAGAAATATTACTAACCATATCAATTGTTAAGTGGGTAGAACGAAAAGAAGGAGAGTTTATGCGGAGGGTACAATTCGCTTTAGGGGGGTAATTATTGCTTCATTGCCCATCTCAATTCACAAGACCTCGAGTTGGGAGTCTTTGCTGCGAGAGAGTGTTATTGCTGTTCAGATATCAGAGAACTAGATGAAATCTCGACAGGAGAGATCAGTGACAAATTGGAAGGAGATAATCTCTGTCGACGCGGGTGGAGAGCAAACATTAAAAAGCAACAATATGTGTCTATCTGGTGTGTATTCAAGGCTTTCGGCACCCGACAAGTAGGTAGATATATTTGCTTTACCTTCTGGAACCCCACAATGAAACATGTATTAGTAGGAACTTAGCTTAACCTAGCGATAATGTCAGTATGTCTCGGTTCGGAAGAGTATGGAGTATGGCGTAGATACAGTAGACATGACTGGTGAAGTGCGACTTTTGTTTGCCGAAACTACCCAAGACCGACTCATACCTAAACACTAACCGGAGTCATATCAAAACTTATTAATTCTTACATCTGTATATAAATCAAGCTTGACCACTCGAATCACTCTACACTGCAGGTTGTAAATGGGGGGCAAGGTTACATAGGATCGAGATCGATTGGATTGGATCTTGATCCGGACTTACATAGTACTATGTACAGGCTTCGTGGGGGACAATGGGAATTGGAGAATCCCAGGAAAAGTTACCCCCGACCCCCATTTCCCCGCCAAGCAAGCTCACGACTTCATAACGACAAATTGATGTAAATGGTAGTGGTGCTAGTGACAATAATGGGCGATCTAGTTCGAAAACGCCCAAGGTCGCCTGATACTCGATCGAGTTTCGTGTTGTTCTTCTAGTTCGATGGCGACAATTCCTGCTGAAGACTCGAGCTTTGTGCGGGGCCAACGTCGAAGCTAGTAGTCATGACGTAGGCATAGCTGAACTTCGATCAGCAGGTCTGAACAATGCCGGAGCAAAGCTTCCTAATACTGTACATGAATATATCTATTGTAACCTCCACCTATGCTTTGAAATTTCACGAATTGGATATTTTACTTCCTTATTGTATGTAATTTAATAAGTTTTCGAGTTCTTGTACCGATTTCGCGTTGTGCCGGTAACAGCGCTAGACGTCTGTATTCAAGCGACCATCGAAACGCCAAAATGAACAGGCTTTGGGGTGGACGAAAAGACCAAGATGATAGCCCTCGGGACCCAATGGATGAGGAACGGGAAAGCGCTGCGAACGAGCATACTCGCCTGCTGCCGAACCGAGTCGAAAGCACGAATTACCTGAGCCCGGACGACCCGGCCGTAAGCACATCTCACCAAGCTGTTGGCTTCTATGACGCTTATGATACTATAGGTTTCGCCATATAATCTCTGGAGCGTGCGAATTGTGAGATACTTCACCATCCTCTTCACGATACTCACCATTGTATGGTGGACTATTTTGCTCGTGTCGACGTTCGTTACGCCCCCGGGTTTTCACACGAGAGGCTCGGGCTTCTTCCCGTTTAGCTATACAAGCTTGGCGCTGGCCAATTTGCTCTTTACCCTCATATTCTTCGCTATCCCATCGAAACCGGTCCGCATATTGAGCATAATTTTGGGCGCATTACTAATAGTGAACGTCGTCCTATTAATCTCAGTGGAGAAGACGAGACATGAGGAAGGCTGGGTAGGAATGGTCAGCGTGCTATGTAGGTCAACGAATCTTTAAGAGGTGAAACTCTTCATGCTAATATCTTTGGATTAGGGGCGCTTCTTATGGCCATCTGGACTTTATTCACGGACCGCTTAGTCAAATGGGGCAAGATTGAGGAGGAAGAGCGGTTGACTGGCCGGGCCGAAACACGTCGTACCCTGGGAGAGTGGACCGCAGTTCTGTTGTCTACCTTTTCTATGATCATATTCGCCCTTGTCGTTGTGTTAACGACTTGCACCCTCATCCTGCGCGCCCTCGATGCTGGATTGGCACCGCCGGGCAAATTAGTTTGGGTCGATGGAGGCAAATACATGATGCATGTATACTGCCACGGAAACAAGACGGATTCGAAGGGAACAGTGCGCCCTACGGTATTGCTAGAGGGCGGAGCAGGTCCTGTTGAGGATGGGCTGTGGCAGTTTGCTGACGAAGCAGTCAATAATGGGTCGATTAGTAGATATTGTTTCGTTGACCGCCCTGGACTTGCTTGGGTGAGTAGCATTCCGATCATATGAAAGCGTAGTAGCTAATATCTGACAGAGCGATACTGCACCATCGCCTCTGTCTGCCGGTATGGCAGTCGAGGCTGTGAGCGAAGCCCTGGCTTGGGCTGGAGAAGATGGCCCTTGGAGTAAGATCTCCAGAAAATCTTTCAACAACCTTTACTGACAGATTGGACAGTTCTTGCTAGTGCCGGCATCGGTTCCGTCTATTCTCGAATCTTCTCTGCACGACACGGCAGAGATATCAAGGGACTGCTGCTTATAGACCCGTTTCATGAAGACGACCTCGGTAGCGTAGGCGCACCAAGACGAGGCTTCGTTCTCTGGATCCGAGGCATAATATCCCCACTCGGCCTCGACCGTATTCCGGGTGCCCTTTTCAACGGCCGAAACAAAGTAGACCGTGTTTGGGGGCAGTCCGCATACCAGACGGGAAAATACATATTCACAAAGTTGCAAGAGAATCTCGTGGCTGACACGCTGTCAAAACGCGATCTAGCAAGCAGCACGGCCATTCAGAACCCGGACGTTCCGCTCAGCCTCATCAGCTCGGGCATCAGGATCCGGGAAGATAGCGGGTGGGAGGACAAGCAGAGGGACCTCAGCCATGTCACGCATAATTTGCAGCACTGGGACATTGTTAACGATGCGCCGCACCAGGTGTGGGCGACGCGCGAGGGACGTGATGCTATTGAAAAAAGACTGCACCAGCTTGTGTACGGTGCTTGATTTTTTATTGTAAAGATATGTGGAACTTGTGGAGGATGGGATAAGGTATTTGTGATAGGGATGCATGGCGTGGGAGTATGAACAAGCCGCCTGAATATGGAGATCTCAACCTGCATAGCGGATAAATTGATGCCTTGATGAAAAAAATGGACGTTCATAGGTCGCGAGACTGAGCATTATGAATTATCAGAATAGGATACTCGTCCTCATATTTAGAATAACCAAGTCGTCCTTTTGGCATTTGGGAATGGGACACATGAACGAACTGTGAATTATAAAAGGGGAACAGGTATGGCTGGTGCTCAGTGGACACTGACACTGACACCGATGGAGAGGGTCCCATAACTCAGTTGGTCAGAGTGTCGTACTAATAATGCGAAAGTCGAGAGTTCGAACCTCTCTGGGACCATTGGAAATATTTTTGCATGTCGAGAAGACAAGTAGAGTTTCCCCACTTATAACCGACGGATACTTGTGCCCACCGCCTTCCTTTCTTGAATTTTAATTGATGGCAGAATCTCCCATGTTCGCAAGCGCGTTTTTGACGCGTCGGCAAGGTTCAATTACAAGCTGTTTTTTGATGTACTGAATTAACATTGAGTTCTTACCTGTTAACACCCTTGACATTATCATCTGACGTGCCATAACTCAGTTCTGTAATCAGAAATCACTAGCACGAAAAGTCAGATTTCCTGAATATTTCGGCATGGCGAGCTTCTTCGATCTGAAGGCTCGCAAAGCTGCAGCTGCCAACGGCAACGCAGCGTCAAAGCAGGATGATTCTAAGCAGAACACCAGGAAACAACCCTGGGTTGAGAAATAGTATGTTAAGTTTAGTACGACAGACCTATATGGAATATCTAACCATTGCTTCAGTCGACCCAAGACTCTCAGTGATGTCACCGCTCAAGATCACACCGTGAACGTCCTCCAACGGACACTCCAAGCCTCTAATGTATGCCGACTTCCCAAGCCTACCTTCTATTATACGACAACAGCAGCATCGAACTCACAATACTAATATACACCTAGCTACCTCACATGCTCTTCTACGGTCCTCCGGGAACGGGCAAGACCTCGACGATCCTCGCACTCGCCAAGGAGCTCTACGGGCCGGAAATGATCAAGTCGCGCGTCCTCGAGCTCAACGCGTCCGACGAGCGCGGCATCTCCATCGTGCGGGAGAAGGTGAAGGACTTCGCGCGCATGCAGCTGACGAATCCGCCCGCCGGGTACCGGAGCCGGTACCCGTGCCCGCCATTCAAGATCATCATCCTCGACGAGGCCGACAGCATGACGCAGGACGCACAGAGCGCGCTCCGACGCACCATGGAGACGTACAGCAAGATCACCCGCTTCTGCCTCATCTGCAACTACGTCACCCGCATCATCGACCCGCTGGCCAGCCGCTGCAGCAAGTTCCGCTTCAAGAGCCTCGACCAGGGCAACGCCAAGAAACGGCTCGAGGAGATCGCTGATAAGGAAGGGGTCGCGCTCGAGGGCGGCGCTGTCGACGCGCTGATCAAGTGCAGCGAGGGCGACCTGCGAAAGGCGATAACGTTTTTGCAGAGCGCGGCGCGGCTGGTCGGTGCGATCGAGAAGGACGACTACGATAGCGACGATGATAAGATGGACGTAGATGGTGGTGGCAGGACCGTGACAGTCAAGATCGTGGAGGAGATTGCTGGAGTTATACCGGACCAAACTATTGCGAGATTGCAGAAAGCAATGCAGCCAAAATCCGCCGGCGCGACGTATCAAGCCATCGCGAAGGTGGTAGAAGAGATGGTTGCGGATGGATGGAGTGCTGGGCAGGTTCTCTCACAGGTGAGTTCAATCCGGTACCATACAACCATCGTATTCAAGCTAACAAGTTCCTACAGCTTTACCAGGCCGTCATCCTAGATGAGATGATCCCAGATTTGGCGAAGAACAAGATTACACTGGTCTTCTCGGAAGTAGACAAGCGACTTGTGGACGGTGCCGACGAGCACCTATCTATACTGGACCTGGCTCTAAGAATATCGAACATTTTGGCTGGTAAGAGTTAGCATCACGCATGCGGAGGGAATGAATCAAGACAAGTCTTGAGAATGTAATGAGAATCATAGCATATGGCGTCGGTTTAACAAAATAAACACGGACGTGTTTTGCTATGCAATGTAGATTTGCATGGCAGTTATCAATTTATGTGCGACTACTTGGGAATCGGCTAGACTTGGATGGACTCTGGTGAAACGACTATAATCCTTCATTCGTTGATTAACCCAAGATTGCCGTCCAGTTTCGCGTAGATGCTCTCCCCCTTTTGTTTCTCGACTTTCTTCTCCCTATTCTTTCTCACACGTGCCCCACCGTTGTCCTCTTCTCCAACCCACATATCTTGCTCAGAAGCATCTTGCCCCTCCGGCGTCTCCTCCGATTCAGCCTTCTCCTTGTTTAGGAGCTTGCGTGCTTGATCGAGAGCCTGCATAGCATCCTCGGCGGCCACTTGACCCTCCTCGACCCTATCGAAGACGGCCTCAAGAGTGGCTATTTGAGCCGAGTCGGCCGCAGAAATCCAAGGCTCGATCTGACTCGTCACATTCGTCCTCCGAGCCCCCTTCGTGGCTTCGCCGAAGCTTAGTTGGCTACTATCGGGCTTCTTGGTCGGGTATTTGTGGAGTAAGTGACTCTCTTCTACTAGGTGGCTGAGAGTTACATTGAGGTCCTGCTGTTGCTTTGCGAGGGCCGTGTTGATATGTGATTTCTCCTGGATTAGCCCTTTCTGCTCACGTGCGATAGCTTGCAGCTTCTCAAGGTATGGCGTGAGGAGGAATGCTTCAGAGTCTGGTTTGGGGCCCCTAGGCGAAGGTGCTTCAGTTGCTGGTTGCTGCTCTCGTCCTCGACTTTGTGGTGACTCGACTTTTACTTGCTTGAGTTGACCTATTGAAGCTATAATCTCTTTGCGAAGGTTGATGTGATTTTCATATTCTTTTTGGATTTCAGACATTTGTGCCTCGCGGTCAAACTTTCCCTGCCCTGCTTGCCGGGGCTTGCTTGGTGACTCGAGAATCGATTCATCCTCATCGCCTCCAGCCTTGGTTAGCATAGTCTCGATCCAGTTAATCAAGCTGTCCTTTACGGCGTTTAGTGCGTTTAATTGTGCTTGCGCGGAGAGACTGCCGGGGTCGATTGGATTTTTCGCCTTGAGCTTTTCGAAATTTTGCTTTTCTCGCTGGGCAAGTAGCTTGTTACGCAGTACAGCCTTCTGGAGACGGGAAAGCAGCTCCTGGATCTCCTGGTTCGGTGCGTCTCGATCTTCGGTGAAGCTAGCCATAAGTTCCTGTGGTAAATCGGGGATCGGGTGGCAGTTCTTGAACATAATCTCATGATCTAAGAAATCCGGAAGTGCAGCGGGTTGTCGATCGAGCTCCTCTAGGTATTTATCTACCACATTGAGCCTCTCATGTTCCTGCTCTAGGGCGTTGACTTCCAGCTGGAGCTCGAGAAGTTGCGTTTGTAGATCTTCTTCAGATGAAGTTGGGATAGAAGCTGCTGCTGCATCATGTTCTTCTTGCAGCTTAGCGAACTCGGTTCGAATCTCGATATTTCTCTGAACTGCCTCGACATATTCTCGATAAGTGCCCTGCAGCGCATCGGAGGGCGCCACAGTAGTATCTAAGTCGACAAGAGACAAAGGGCTACTGAGCTGGTTGACACCCAAACTCTGGGCTAGGTCGTGAGTCAAATGTCGTTTCACTGCGATGACATCCTCTCGGGGACGAATTCGATGTTCAATCACTTCGCGCGCCCTCTGAATTAATTCCCTGTCCATGGTCTTTCGTCTTTCTATGAAGAACGCGGTAAGCTGTATGGTGATTCTTTTCACCACAGTGAGGTGTAGTCAAGGTTTTTGGAGCTAGAAATAGAAAAAAAGGACAAAATTACGGAATAGACAATTTATACTAAAAATTAATTGTCATTATACCGTTGTATTAATCACAGCCAGGTCTTTTTATGAACATCGAATTTCTACTGCACCTAAGGTAGCACCCTGTTCTGTTTACTTGCAAGTAAATAAATGCAAATACGGAGGTCATGTAGGTACGGGTATTCAATGGCCAATCACAGAAGCGTATCGCCCCACAACGTATAACAACGGTCTGATCTACTGTACCCAACGCGGGTTGAAAGTTTTAGTTAGCTAGCGCTTCTAAGCTATCTCAAAAAAGGCACCAGCTTCATAACTTTCCCATCCCAAGTTCATGCAGCAACACTCTACACGATTCTTCACAAAGAGTTTGCGTATCGAAAATTGAAAAAAAAATCTCGAAACTAACGTAAAGGCGATTTCCTCGTGCAGCATATTCTCAATGCGATATCTATAGACAAACACGGCGCCTTCGTCCATTCGATAAATTGGACTTGCCGACGTCTCTCCTCGCCACCATATCACCTACCTAATATCGTCGACAAATAGGCCATCAACCTCGAAAATCGACCAAGATGGCGGACCAGTCGCAGTACAAGTACTCGGCCATGTCCAACCTGGTTCTCCAGGCGGACAGACGGTTTGTTACGCGACGAACCGACGAGGCTACTGGTGACCCCGAATCCCTTGCTGGTCGTTTGAGGATCAACGACATGGGCTCGAGAGTTGCGCGCGACGCTGCACCGAAACAGAAGAAGGCCGCAGGTCTCCCAGATGTCGAAAGGGGTACGCTACGTGAGGGCCAAGATATACTGGCCCGCGAGCAAAAGAAGCGAAAAGGCGACCCGTCGCAAATGCGGGCTACGGGCATTCTTGGTCAGACAGATCTTCTAGTCGAGGGCCTCAGGTATCGACCACGCATACCAGCCACACGCGCCACCTACGACTTGATACTGAGCATCGTCGCGAACAATCTCGGCGATGTGTCTCATGAGATCGTTCTAAGTGCAGCAGATGCTGTCTTGGAATATCTCAAGGATGAAGATATGAAGGACTTTGATAAGAAGAAGGAAATAGATGACCTGCTAGGTGCAACTTTAAATCCCAAGCAGTTTAATGAGTTAGTCAATCTCGGAAAGAAGATTACGGATTATGATACCCAAAATGACGACGAAGAGATGGATGCAGGAGCGGGCGCAGCCGAAGGGGACGAGGAACTCGACGAGCGCCAGGGTGTTGCTGTCGTCTTCGATGACGAAGAAGAAGATGGCGAGGCATTAGTAGACGAAATTCGGGACGAATCTTCTGACGACGAAGCAGTTTTCGATAAAGATGAAGAGGATGTGGCCGGCCCGGAGGAGGCCACGAATGGAGATGCTGAAGATGGAGCTCAAGGGACCGGCCAAGGCGACGAAGATGAGATGGTCATCGACTCTGGATTACCGGACGGTAAACAAGCTGGCACCTCGAGGAAGACCAACTACATCCCTGCCCGTCAGATCGATGCCTATTGGCTGCAGCGAGAAATTGGCAACATATATACCGACGACCACATTCGCCATGAGAAGACCTCTCAAGCTTTGCATATCCTCTCCGGTGAACCTGATGAAGCAGGTGGAGAAGAAAAACAGCTGAGAGAGATCGAAAACGAATTAATGGAGCTTCTCGACTACGAACACCATGAGGTTGTCCAGAAACTGATTGAGAATCGAGAGAAGATTGTTTGGCTTACGCGTCTGGCCAGAGCAGAGGGTGATGAAGAGAGGGGAGTTATTGAGCGCGAAATGGCTTCTGAAGGTGTCAGGTGGATCTTGGACGAGCTCCGGGGCAAAAAAGCCACCGATGGTGTTAAGAAGATGGAGATCAAAATGGATATTGATGTACCAGCATCATTCAGCACAGCACCGAAGGCTGAGCAAAAAGAAGGTCAACTTGTCGGTGGTCTCCAGCCACGAAAGTTCATCAACCTCGAGAATCTTGTGTTTGACCAAGGCAATCATCTCATGACAAACCCGAAAGTTCGACTTCCCGAGGGCTCAACTAAACGGACGTTTAAGGGTTACGAAGAGATCCACGTTCCCCCACCCAAGAAACGCGGCCAGGCAGACGACACGAATATCCCCATCACCGAGATGCCTGAATGGGCGCGCGTGCCTTTCAGTTCGGCTAAAGCTCTTAACAAAATCCAGTCCAAGTGCTACCCAACGGCTTTCGAGGACGATGGCAACATGCTTATTTGTGCTCCGACGGGTAGCGGTAAGACAAACGTAGCCATGCTAACTATTCTACGAGAGCTTGGGAAGCACCGAGACCCGAAAACGGGTGATATTGATTTAGACGCGTTCAAGATCGTATATATTGCACCTTTGAAGGCTCTGGTTCAGGAACAAGTTGGAAACTTCGGTGGCCGCCTAAAACCGTACGGCATAACGGTGGCCGAGCTGACTGGTGACCGGCAACTTACCAAGCAGCAAATATCCGAGACGCAAATAATCGTTACAACTCCTGAAAAATGGGACGTCATCACACGTAAAGCTACAGACCTAACGTATACGAATCTTGTACGACTGATCATTATTGACGAGATTCATCTTCTGCATGACGAACGAGGACCCGTCATCGAGAGTATTGTTAGTAGAACGATTAGGAAGACCGAACAATCTGGGGACCCGGTTAGGCTCATCGGGTTATCTGCTACCCTACCTAACTATAGAGATGTAGCCAGCTTCCTCCGCGTGGATCCTATCAAGGGACTTTTCCATTTTGATGGCTCTTTCCGACCGTGTCCTCTAAGGCAGGAGTTCATCGGGGTCACGGAAAAGAAAGCCATCAAACAACTCAAGACGATGAACGACATCACATACAATAAGGTCATTGAGCATGTGGGTACCCACCGAAACCAGATGCTGATTTTCGTTCACTCTCGAAAAGAAACGGCGAAAACCGCCAAGTATGTTCGAGATAAGGCTCTTGAGATGGAGACAATCAACCAAATATTGAAGCACGATTCAGGTTCCAGGGAAGCTCTCAACGAAATTGTTAACGACATAACAGATGCTGATCTGAAGGACCTTCTTCCCTACGGCTTTGGAATCCATCATGCTGGAATGAGTCGTATTGACCGATCCGAGGTTGAGGGACTGTTTGCCTCCGGTCTAATTCAAGTTCTTGTCTGTACGGCTACTCTTGCTTGGGGCGTCAACTTGCCGGCCCATACCGTTATTATCAAAGGCACGCAGGTCTACTCTCCTGAAAAAGGTAGCTGGGTGGAGTTGAGCCCTCAGGACGTCCTCCAGATGTTGGGTCGTGCTGGTCGACCGCAGTATGATACGTACGGTGAAGGTATTATCATTACGTCTCAGAGCGAAATGCAATACTATTTGTCTCTGCTAAACCAGCAGTTGCCAATCGAGAGTCAGTTTGCGAGCAAACTGGTGGATAACCTCAATGCAGAAATAGTTCTGGGAAATGTCCGAAGTCGAGATGAAGGTGTAGAGTGGCTCGGGTACACATATCTATTCGTTCGAATGCTGCGGTCTCCTGGTCTCTACAGCGTTGGGGCGGACTACGAAGACGACGAAGCTCTTGAGCAGAAGCGCGTTGACCTGATACATTCTGCTGCTACTGTACTGAAGAAATCTAACCTTATCACGTACGACGAGAAGACCGGAAAGGTTAAGGCAACTGAGCTAGGAAGAATAGCATCCCATTACTACATCACATACGGGTCCATGGACACCTACAACAAGCTCATCCAGCCTTCCATCACCACAATTGAGCTTTTCCGAGTATTTGCTCTCAGTGCCGAGTTCAAGTACATCCCTGTTCGTCAAGACGAGAAATTAGAGCTCGCTAAGATCCTATCTCGAGTACCAGTCCCTGTGAAGGAGGGCATTGAGGAACCCCACGCTAAGATCAATGCCCTTCTACAGGCATATATCAGTCGCCTCAAGCTTGATGGCCTGGCCCTCATGGCTGATATGGTCTACGTTACACAATCTGCTGGCCGTATTCTTCGCGCTATCTTTGAAATCACCCTTCAAAAAGGTTGGTCTAACGTCACCAAGACGGCTTTGGATCTATGCAAAATGGCAGAGAAGAGAATGTGGTTGACCATGACACCGCTGCGGCAATTTCCTCGTTGTTCTCGGGATATTATAGCGAAAGCCGAAAAGATAGACGTTCCATGGAGCAGCTATTTTGATCTAGATCCTCCCCGGATGGGAGAACTGCTTGGATTACCAAAAGCAGGCCGCATAGTTTGCGATCTAGTATCCAAATTTCCAAGGGTTGAGATTCAAGCCCAGGCTCAGCCAATGACCCGTTCTATGCTCCGAGTTGAACTATCCATCACACCAAACTTCCAATGGGATGACGAGGTTCATGGATCGGCTGAAAGTTTCTGGATCCTTGTCGAGGACTGCGATGGCGAGGATATTTTATTCCATGACCAGTTCATTCTGCGCAAAGACTACGCTATGTCGGAATCCAACGAACACCTTGTGGACTTCACAGTTCCTATTACTGAGCCCATGCCACCAAACTACTTCATCTCCGTTATTTCCGATAGATGGATGCATTCGGAGACGAAGTTGGCCGTCTCATTCCAGAAGCTCATACTCCCCGAAAAGTTCCCGCCTCATACTCAGCTGCTTGATTTGCAGCCTCTCCCGGTTGCTGCACTGAAAGCGAAGGACTTTGCTAACTTATACGAATCGTGGAACTACTTTAACAAGATTCAGACGCAAACCTTCAATTCCCTGTACACCACGGACGACAACGTCCTAATTGGGGCTCCAACTGGTAGTGGGAAGACCGTCTGTGCTGAGTTCTCCATCTTGCGTCTTTGGTCTAAACCGGAGATTGGACGTGCAGTCTATATTGCACCATTCCAAGAACTTGTTGACATCAGATATCAAGACTGGACGAAGCGGCTCAGCCACTTACGTGGTGGTAAGGAGATAGTCAAGCTCACTGGAGAAACAGCAACGGATCTTAAATTACTTGAGAAGGGAGATCTCATCCTGGCTACTCCGACGCAATGGGACGTTCTCTCACGGCAGTGGCAGAGACGCAAGAACATTCTCACTGTCGAGCTATTCATTGCCGACGAGCTTCATCTCCTTGGCGGTCCTCAGGGGTACATCTACGAGATCATAGTGTCTCGGATGCACTATATTCGTACGACTGCTAGCCTGCCGATGAGAATTGTCGGCTTGAGCGTGTCCCTCGCAAATGCTCGGGATATCGGTGAATGGATTGATGCTAAAAAGAAGGATATCTACAACTTCAGTCCTCACGTCCGTCCCGTACCACTGGAGCTTCGCATCCAATCTTTCTCCATTCCCCATTTCCCGTCACTCATGCTTGCCATGGCTAAACCAGCATATCTTGCTATCACAGAACTATCGCCCGACCAGCCTGCCCTGATTTTTGTTCCCAGCAGAAAACAGACGAGATCTAGTGCTCGCGATATTCTAGCAGCTTGTCTAGCGGAGGATGATGAGGACAGATTTTTGCACGTGGACATCGATCAACTTCGCCCCCTCCTGGAACGTGTTCATGAGGAAGCTTTGGCTGAAGCCCTTTCGCATGGTGTAGGCTACTACCACGAGGCTCTCAGCCAGAATGACAGGCGTATCGTTCTCCACCTCTACAATCAAGGCGCGATTCAGGTCTTAGTCGCGTCTCGAGACGTATGTTGGGAGCTGGACTGCACCGCTCATCTTGTAGTGGTGATGGGTACTCAATATTTCGAGGGTCGCGAACACCGTTACGTTGACTACCAATTGAGCGAAGTGCTGCAGATGTTTGGGAAAGCCTTACGCCCATCTCGGGACGGCCGCAGCCGCGGGGTTCTGATGGTTCCAGCGGTTAAGAGGGAGTACTTCAAGAAATTCTTGAACGAAGCTCTTCCCGTCGAATCACATCTTCATAACTTTGTGCACGATGCCTTTGTTACCGAAGTTAGTACCAAGATGATTGAGTCTGCGGATGATGCCATCAATTGGACAACCTTCACGTATTTCTACCGGCGACTTCTAGCGAATCCAAGCTATTACAGTTTGACGAGTCCGACACATGACGGTTTGAGTAACTACCTGTCTGATCTTGTCGAAACCACTCTGAGGGAACTCACGGAATCAAAGATAATTGATTTCGACGAAGACGATGGCACAGTTGCTCCCCAGAACGCGGCAATGATTGCTGCCTATTACAATATCTCCTACATCACAATGCAGACCTTCCTACTATCGTTGAGCGCAAGAACGAAACTAAAGGGAATTTTGGAGATCGTAACTTCGGCCACGGAGTTCGAATCAATCCAGATCCGACGCCACGAAGACAACTTACTTCGACGCATCTACGACAGAGTGCCTGTCAAGATGTCGGAGCCTGCCTATGACTCGCCTCACTTCAAGGCATTTGTATTACTACAGGCACATTTCTCTCGCATGCAACTTCCTATAGACTTAGCCAAGGATCAGGAATCGGTTGTCTCCAAGATTCTGAGCCTCCTGAGTGCTACAGTCGACGTCCTCTCCTCTGATGGGCACTTAAACGCCATGAATGCCATGGAGATGTCGCAGATGGTGGTCCAAGCCATGTGGGACCGCGATAGTCCTTTGAAGCAGATTCCCCATTTCACGCCCGAGGTAGTAAAGGTGGCGAATGAATTCGGGTACGTAATTCGTGACTATTCAAATGATGAATCTACTAACTCATCATGTTCCAGAATTAACGACATCTTTGATTTCATGGAAGCAATGAACCCGGAAGAAAATGCCAATTATAGTACTCTGGTTAAACGTCTAGGCTTGTCGCAAATCCAGTTGGCTCAAGCGGCGGCTTTCACGAATAACAAGTACCCGGATATTTCGCTCGAATTTGAACTCGTAGACGAGGACTCCATTCAAGCTGGAGAACCGGCATACATAAACGTCCAGATCGAGCGCGAAGTTGACGAGGAGGACGGAGAGGTTGACACGACAGTCCACGCTCCATTCTACCCCACCAAGAAGGTGGAGAACTGGTGGCTGGTCGTTGGTGAGGAGAGCACGAAGACTCTGCTTGCTATCAAACGGGTTACAATTGGCCGTCAACTCAAAGTCAAGTTGGAGTACACAGTCCCGACGGCTGGCAAACACGACTTGAAGCTCTTCTTAATGAGTGATAGTTACGTCGGCGTGGATCAGGAGCCAACCTTTTCCGTCACGGTTGCGGAGGGTATGGATGTGGATTCGGACGAGGAAGAGGAGGATGATGAGTAGAAGTCTTGAGGCGTATTTGCGGGCTGCGGGGATTCTACAGGTGGGAATATATCTACCTGCTGTACGAAAAGCTTACTGTATATATAGCAAGTCATCCACGTCCAAAGCACGATGGAAATTGCGCGGCGAAATTTAGGAAGAGGAATTAGGTCCAAAACTTTTGATTACTTGTGCTGAATGTTGCCAATCTCGTGTCAGAGGCGAAGTGCGAGTTGTGTAGCCATCGGGTTGCATGAGCTACCTGCCTAGCTGTCTACGAGGCCTAGCCCAGTGAAAGACCGCCACCAGAATCAGCCCTCGAGTATGCCTACACAGAGATAGATGCAGGAGAGAAGGGGGTTGGAGGGAAGGCCGCAGGTGATATACAGATTACGGGGTGTAGGTTGAGGTTGGGAATAGATACAAGTGACTGTGCCGATATAGTGCGGCCGGGCGATGGCTGATGGCTGATGGCTGATGATGCTGGGGACGCTGGGGGGGATTATTGCTCGTCAGGGTGGGTTGGCGTTACCCTCTGCTGCCTCCTTACCTAAGGACTTACCTATCTCCCTATCTAGTCCGCACATAGATCATAGGACGGGCAGCGGACAGGCATGTAAACAGTAAGGAGACCCACGTATTGGCGCAAATCTGACCACAGGCGAGCAACGGGCGACAGGGCAATGGGGGCAGCTGGCAAAACTAGTACCAAGGAACATCGCCGGGCTATCTGCCGCCCACCTTAAACATAAACACCCAGACAAATTTAAGGAAATAACGTAGAGGTACCGCCTACACTCTCACCTGCCTCGATTGCGTTACTCTTTTTCACCGCATTCACTTTTTCATTCACTTCCCGTCCCCCTGCTTGACGTCTGTGCTCATTAATACAGTACTAAACGTACCTCCTAAACTAGACCCTCTTGCAGCACACACGCAACAAGCGACAAGCAACACGAAGACGCCGCAATCCCCTTCCAATCTTCATTGTAAGTCACGTGCATCCAACAATAAGAGCTACATAGTACGGACGTATTCCGTACTCTGCTACATCCTACCGCCTACCAGCCTACCAGCCAACTTGAGCACAGAGCACTGGCTTTCCATCTCGATCCTGGGAAATTTCTTGACCATTGGATCTCTTTCATCAACCCTCACCTTCTGCCCTCCTGCCCTCATCTTTTTTTTCTTCTCTTGTTTTCTGCGGCGCCCCAACAGCGCATCACGCAACACCCCATCAGATCGCGCTTTTCAATTGAATCGCATCCATCGACGGCAGTTACCAGCTGTTAGCTCCGTTGGCTTCTCCAGTTAAAGAAGTCGGGACTGGACGCGTTTTTCTACTGACCAACCGTCGGTCAACAACTTTTCGCCGCAACCAACTTCTCACTTTTTTTCTCTTTGACATCCAACCCGCACACGCTCACCACCCACGTCGCAATCATTGTGCAATCATCACTGGCATCGCCCACATCTTTCAACATGTCCGACGAGACTGTTGCGCAACCTGCTGCCGCGCAGCCCTCTGAGGCAACTGCAGGAGCTGCTAAACCCGACTCTGTCGCGCCTACTACCGACGCGAAGTCAATTGGTGCGGATGCACCTGCTGCTGACGCCGACCACGGCAAAGAGAACGGTGCAACCGAGAACATTGCTGATTCTGAAGGTAAGTTACGACCCAACATACGTTGCCATCGTCATCCCAAGTGCCGCACCTCGGCTCACTTCCATGAATGCACCCTATCGTGTCACCTCTGACGCGATATCATATATCTTGTCCACTTTGGCAATCCATATGTTTATAACATCAATTTGGTTCTTGCTAACACCCCACGCTCAGACACCACTACCGTAACTGCTGCTGACGCAGCTGCCGCGTCGATCAACGAGAAGCCCGCCGACACGGAAGACGTCGAGATGGCCGACAAACCAGCTGACGAGCCCCTCGTTGATACCAAGGATGATACCGAGAAGGCTGATGCCGAGCAAGAAGCTGCCGTAGCTGCTGCCGCTGAGACGGAATCCGCTACCCCCGGCGACAAATCCAAGGGTCAGGCGCGTCGCAAATCTGCCGGCGATGCCAAGACCAAGAAGCTGAACAAGAAGGCCTCCAAGGCCAAGATTCTACACGTCGATGCGAAGCCTGGTGAACACTTCTTTGCTAAGCTGAAGGGCTTCCCCCCGTGGCCCGTCATCATCGCCGAGGAGGATATGCTCCCGAGTAGCATGCTCAACACGCGACCCGTCACGGCTGCTCGTCCTGACGGTACTTACCGCGAAGACATCGCTGATGGCGGCAAGCGAATTCAAGACCGGACGTTCCCGGTCATGTATCTGCATACCAACGAGTTGTAAGGCAACACCATTTT
The DNA here is from genome assembly GCA_028571165.1 of Hypoxylon perforatum. Classification (NCBI taxonomy): domain Eukaryota; kingdom Fungi; phylum Ascomycota; class Sordariomycetes; order Xylariales; family Hypoxylaceae; genus Hypoxylon; species Hypoxylon perforatum. The sequence goes on from JAOXNQ010000001.1 coordinate 3,926,488, forward strand.
ACATCGAGATGCCAGATGAGGAGCTAACTGTACTAGTTCGTGGACTACCAACACTGACTTGAGCGAGCTCGACCCGTCGACAGTCGCTGGCATGGTGACAACTAAGATGCGCAAGGACCTACAGAATGCCCACTTGTTGGCTGCTGAGCAGAACTCTTTAGATTATTACAAGAACGTCCTTCGTGAATTCGAGGAGCAGCGGCTTGCTAAGATCGAAGCCAAGAAGGCGAAGGGCACCAAAACGCCCAAGAAGGCCAAGGCAGCCGAGCCTGAGCCGGCTGACGAAGACGAAGACGTCGAGATGGCTGACGCGGAGGAAGGCGTCGAGGCGGAGCCTGCCGAAAAGAAGCCGAAGTCCAAGAAGCGCAAGGCTGAGGATGATGCTAATGTAATACGATATTTGCCTCGAGGTTAAGCAACTATGTACTAACTTTATTACAGACACCGCAACGCTCCGAATCGGTCAAGAAGCCTAAGATCAAGCTAACGAACTCATCCACACCGAAGGCATCCAATGGTGTACAGTCGCCCGTCCCCAGAGAGTCTGCGAAGCCTATGAAGGTCAAGGCGAAGGCCTCCAAGGCCGGTAAGGAGAAGGCCGAGACGAAGAAGGAGAAAGAGAAAGAGAAGGAGACACCGGCCCCCAAGGAGCCGGAACTGAGCCCTGAGGAGAAACATGTACGCAAGGAGGTAAGATATTTTCACTTGTTTCTACTATGTTAGTTTGTGCTCACTAGTTTGCAGAAGGAGATCTTATTCTTGCGACATCGCCTCCAGAAGGGCTTGCTTCTCCGGGACCAGGAGCCCAAAGAGGAGGAAATGAAGTCCATGTCGGAATTCCTCGCTAAGCTAGAGACGTTCCCTGACCTCGAGGTCAAGATCATCAAAGCGACCAAGATAAACAAGGTCCTCAAGGCCATCTTGAAGCTAGACGCAATTCCGAACGAAGATGAATTCCAGCTCAAGCCGCGATCGCAGACTCTCCTGGACAAGTGGAACAAACTTCTCGCTACCGCCGAAGCCGCTACTTCCGGTTCTGCCTCGGCTACCAACGGTGTCAATGGTGGGAAGAGTGCCACCAATGGCGTGAAGGAGACATCAACCGATCCCAAGGTGGAGCCCGAGGAGGACAGCAAAGGCGATGCCCCTGAGAAGGATTCCAAGGATGAAGCCGACATTAAGGCGACAACAGACGAGGAGAAGCCTGATGCTTCAGAGGTATGTCTTCAGGATTGCTCGCTGGGGCTGTAGAATCATGATGCTAACTTTTTGTTCCTAGGCTGCAAATACCTCCACCGGCGAAGCAGCAGCAGAAGTCGAATCTACGGCATAAAGCAATAAACACGATACGACGCGAGACAAGTAACATTTCTCGATGTCCTTGGACGTGGGCACCTACGGGGCGTTTAGGGGGGTATAAGATTAGGTAGGCAGGGCTGCGTTTCGAGCAACAGGCAGCCCGTGCAACTGGATCGATGCATACGGCAACCGAGCGTTTGGGCTTGGTATTGTATTCATCCTATGTAAACTAGGCATTACAGAAGTGCTTCTTTTTCATATCAGCTCGTGCCGTATTGCAGGAGTCGAGATTTGGTCAGGAAGGGCCTTGGGGGGTCATGAAAAGTCTGGCTCTCAACTGCGTTTTTTTTCTCTCAAGTACCCCTAATTTGTTAGTCAACTGGCCATGATGATGGACATGGTATGGGGTGTCATTTGCAGGGGTTCGTTAGTCTTTTTGTTTTGTTTTTATGTTTAAGGATCGCGATGATATTCAGGGAAATCTTGCAATAAAAAAAGTCGTTGCATCATTTACTATATAATTGTTGATGTCTGTCTAAGGTGATTGTTCAATGTGTGGATTCTTCCCTCGCATCAATACATCTGTAGATTGTAGTAGGCACCTAAGTGGCAGTAGGAGCTTGGGCCATGTATAGTCCCACAGCTGCAAGGGCTACCTTACCTACCTATACCAGTGGACCTATAGGTACCTACCTCCTCCTAAGGCAGGCAAATACACCCCACCTGTACAGTTTAACCCGTCTGACAAAGCTCTAAGGCGCGTCATCAGCCGTCAGTGCCTGACGTTCATTATGCAACTTACAACTCGTGAATAGAACCATCCACCGTGACTCTTTTCCACAAAACGCGGCAACTTTCTAGGTCTAGCATATTCTTCGACCTTCTCCGCAGCTCTTCTATGTTGGCCATCACACTCGCCCGACACCTGACCAGCTTAGACCTCAACTTCAACCTTCCAAGCTCATAGCCTGAGTGGTCTATTCTTTCGTCTCCCCCCCTCTCGTCGCAACACCCCGAATATTTGTCCACAGACGAACACTTCGCCATGCTATTACGACTGCGAGGGCCGGATGGCATGATCCGGATCAACATCGAGAAGACTGACACCTTTGCCGAGCTCGGTCGCCAGGTACGCGCTCTACCTTACTGCCTTCTGCCTTAACCGACTCCTCTAACTTGAAGATACAGCTTGTGGCGCAATTGCCACCGACCGTCGAGCCGAGGAGTATTTCCATGTCCCCGGATCCCCAAGCCAAAGACTCGAAGAAGCTGATAGACATCGCCCAATACAAGTTGTCTCAAATTGGCTTAAAGTATTTTGCTTGCTCTACCCTTGACTACTTCGGCAATATGTATTAACATTGTATGCAGTCATGGAGATTTGATCTTCATCAACTACCAACACCAGGACGCCACCAACGGCCACACGAATGGCGAACCCGCACCGACTACTACGATATCATCGACAAATCGACTTAACGGCAAACCTATCCTACCTACAGAGGATTTACCCATCGACCCGCCCCCGCTAACATCCCCTTCGCAAGTCATCAAGAACCCCTGGGAGGTTGTGAGACAGTCGGCGCTGGATGACCGGCTAGACAGGCAGGATGGAAAGATTCCTCGAGGCCGGGATCGTATGTGCAAGCACGGCCCCAAGGGAATGTGCGATTACTGCATGCCACTGGACCCTTTCAACGCCCAATATCTCGCCGATAAGAAGATCAAGTACCTATCGTTTCATTCCCACCTTCGGAAGATTAACTCGGCAACCAACAAGCCCGAGCTAGGAAGCTCATTCATCCCACCCCTAAAAGAGCCTTACTTCAGAGTGAAGAGGGATTGCCCTTCAGGTCACCCGGAGTGGCCCGAGGGTATTTGCACCAAATGCCAGCCTAGCGCCATTACGCTTCAGCCGCAGACTTTCCGTATGGTTGATCACGTTGAGTTCGCTTCATTTGAGCTAGTGAACTCTTTTATTGATGCGTGGCGAAAAACTGGATCGCAACGGGTTGGTTATCTCTATGGCCGCTACGCAGAGTACTCTGAGGTACCCCTGGGTGTGAAAGCGATCGTCGAAGCGATATACGAAATACCGCAAATAGATGAGGTCGACGGAGTATCACTGAACGCTTGGGAGAACGAGGCTGCGGTAAACGACGTGGCGAAGCTATGTGGGCTCGAGCAGGTTGGGGTGATTTACACGGATTTGCTCGATGCAGGGACCGGCGACGGAAAGGTCATTTGCAAGCGGCATGCCGACTCTTACTATCTTAGTTCACTAGAAGTCTGCTTCGCGGCGCGGTTACAGGCCCAACATCCGAAACCTACCAAATGGAGCGACACGGGAAGATTCGGCTCCAACTTCGTCACATGCATCATTTCGGGCGATGAGACGGGTCAGATCTCCATATCATCATACCAGGTATCTAACGAGGCCATAGAAATGGTACGGGCAGATTTGATTGAGCCATCAGCCGACCCCAACGTCATGCTTGTGCGAGAGGAGGAGGAAGACGACGGCTCTAAGAGTCGGACACGATACATTCCCGAAGTGTTCTTTCGGAAAATCAATGAATACGGCGCAAACGTTCAAGAGAATGCCAAGCCGTCTTTTCCAGTTGAATATCTTTTCGTGACATTGACACACGGTTTCCCGGCGCAGCCCAAGCCGCTATTCAATACACCCAGCTTTCCTATCGAGAATCGCGAGGTTATGGGAGAGAGTCAACAGACCAAGTCGGTGGCTAAGGCCATGGATACCAGTAACGGCAATAAACTAGGTTCCCTCTCCGACTTTCACTTCCTCAACTTCGTCCACGGGATGGGTGTCCTATCAAAGGTAAGTTTGGGATATGTTAGATGTGGCACCGTTTTCCCGGAATCTGGAGTCAGCTAACAGCTACATAGGAAGAGGAAGCGCTACTCTGCCGGGTGGCGACGACACACGACCTCGCCGACACATATCAACTTTTTTCGATGCCCGGTTGGCAAACCCTGGAAACCATTCTACAAGCGACTGGTGAGAAACTCCCCAAAAAGCGCCTTCGTCGTTCAAGTGACGAGGGGGGCCGCGGTGACGGTGCTGCTGGTTCGTCGACTTCACCGTCGCCCTCTAGCGGTTCCCGCTCCAATAAGTCCAATGAACCGCTTGCTAAGCGCTTTGCCGCCGTTAGGCTAAACGAACGAAACGAACACGCGCCCGTCTTCGAGCGTTCCAAGTTTGAGGACCTATGAGTTCTACGAAATCATGGAAAATATAATCGAGGCGGGTAGGGGGTAGGTAATGAGGGAGGGTCGGGGGCGGGTAACTATTAGACAGGGGATCTGTCGACACGTGCAGCAGCCTAGGAACGGGCGAGGAAAGCACTTCGACGTATGCAACGGATTTATTTCAGACGGAGACAGAAACAAGAAGAAACTGTCTAGCGAAAAACACACACCTTGCCCGCACTTGACCAGGCGTAAAGGACGGGTGTTCTTTTCGTCTATTAACTAACCATAGGGAGGCATTCATCTTAACATTCTAGGTAGTTAGAGTGTGCCCACCGGTCTACAGTGAGTCTATATTTATTATCAATGAATAGAACGATGAGATCAGGACAGTGAACAGTATTGCTTATTAAATATCATTCTCGCGGAATGTACAGGTCCGTTTCTTTAATACCTGCTAGATACCTTGTACCTAGGATATCGGACGTCTTACGGGATCAACTAAACTGAATAAAATCTGCTAAATACATGGGATGGATCCAAACAAAACTTGCGATGAAACATAAAAGACTCAATGAATGTAATTAGTATATTTATCTGATATATATCTGTCATTTAAAACACTTTTAAACGTTCTTATTAAATACTGTAGGTAGTAATTGTACAAAGTCACCTTGAAAGAAAACAAAAATAGCCACTCATCGCTGGGTTCGAACCAACTAGCTTTCAATATGAGAAGGAAAGCCTTCCAGGTGCTTAGCTACTGCACCAAATGAATATAATGAACGCAAGGGTCGAATAGTCATCGATGGCAGGAAGGACGATAAGCAAGTAGAAAAGGACATTGGGTGTAGAACTATAGACAATTATCCTCGCTCCGCATTCGCGATTCCAGATCACTACTTCGAGGCCCAAGATAGTAAAGAAACAGAAGCTACCGATTAGTGCATTAGTTATGTTGACCGAGCAGATCGTGAGACTGTCTGTTTATAGCCCGATTGCGAAAGTAGAAAATTAGTTAAAGCATGAAAGGTTGAATTCATACTATGAGATAGGTGAATTCGAGGCAAAGGGGGGGAAGATTCAACCTACACATACATTAGGTAGGTATTCAAAGCATATAGAACCGTTGCAAAACTACTAACCCAGCATATTTCTCATACAAAGACACATGCAATTTACTAGATCCGACTTGTGAGATTCACTACGGAAGGAAAAAAATTCAAATATTTTTACTTTTCTCTCGTGCCAAAGCCGTAACTAATCACCGGAAGATACACATAAATCCGTCATATTCATCGAGCCTCCCTTTCCACCCACCGCCGTCCGGCTCCGAAATTTTTGAACGGAGAATATCCCAGATGAACGCCCCTTTTCAACTAATCGCGAATGACTCTCTTGCGATAGTATTTTTGATATTTCTTTTTCGATCCCGAAGATAACCTAGTCAATTTTGGAGTGAGATAAGAAAATCGGGTATATCTGCCTCTTATCTAGTACTCTACAACGGCTTGCCGCCAAGGAACTCGGACCACCGACGAACCTCAGACGGGATGCCTTCCTTCCTGGGCAGCTTCTCGCTCATGCATTGGGCAAAGAGGATTGCCGTCTACAAAAAATTGATGTTAGCATTTACGTAAGTCACATGTAGTTAATGGAATAGTAAGGGGTGGTTTACCTGGGGCTCCATAAATAACGGGACACCAAAGTCCACGGCATTTCGGCGCATCACGTAGTCGACGTCCATGGTCGTCTTACCCCGAGCCAAGGCTAGGTTGAAAACACCCCGGATATCGTACTTCTGGAAGACTTCTCGGAGGGCTCGCTTGTCTTCCTTGGGGAACTCAATTACTTCCACGGTTACCTTGTCCTTGGTGCTCGATTCGAGGAACTGCTTAACGTCCTCTTCGGCAGCGTAGAACTTGTAGCCAAGGGGAGAGAGGTAGTCGGCGATCTTGGTGAGCCAGGGCTTAGACACTTCGCCGCCAAAGAGAATACCCTCACCCGGCTCAGGTACTCGGAAGTTCATGGCCGACTGAAGAGATGCCCAGTAGGCCTCAACAAGATCCTTGCCAAAGCAAGCCATCTCACCCGTGCTAGCCATTTCAACACCCAAGAAAGGGTCGGCACCAGCGAGTCGGGTCCAGGAGAATTGAGGAACCTTGGTAGCCAGGTAGTCTCTCTTGACAGCCATGAGGTCAGTAGGCTCAGGAACGTCTTTGCTGACAAGTGCCTTCGTCGCAACATCGACGAAGTTCGTTCCAAGAACTTTGCTGACAAAGGGGAAGGAACGAGATGCACGAAGGTTGCACTCGATAACTTTGAGAGCTGGCTCTCCGCCTTCGGGGTTGTCGGCCTTGATGATCTGCATGTTGAAGGGTCCTGTGATGCTCCAAGCCTTTGCAACCTTTTGGGCAATTTCCTTTAGTCGCTCCATAGTTCTTTCATCCAGGCTTACTGGAGGGAGAACAAGTGTGGCATCACCAGAATGAACACCGGCTTGTTCGACATGCTCGCTGACAGCATGGAGGATCAAGTTGCCTTGATGGCCAACACCGTCGACGTCAATCTCTTGGGCGCCCTCGATAAACTTAGTTATGACCACAGGATGATCGGGAGAAACGCTGCTCGCAGCTTCCAGCTTATCTTTTAGGTCTTCTTGGCTTCGGATGACAGTCATGGCGGCACCCGAGAGAACGTAACTCGGACGGACTAGCACAGGGTAGCCAACCTGATCGGCAAACTTTTCAGCTTCTGCCACGGAGGTCAGCTCGTTCCAAGCGGGCTGATCAACTCCGATGCTGTCAAGAATTTCCGAGAACTTTTGTCTGTCTTCAGCCTTGTCGATATCCTTAGGATCAGTTCCCAGTACATTCGCCTTGCCCGTCTCTTGGAGACGCAAGGCAATATTCTGAGGAAGCTGGCCACCAACAGAGACCACCACACCGGATGCGTTCTCAAGCTCGTAGATATCCATGACCCTCTCGTAGCTAAGCTCCTCGAAGTATAGTTTGTCGGCTGTATCGTAATCAGTGGAGTAGGTCTCGGGGTTGAAATTTATCATAACAGTCTTCTCGCCCATGCTCCTCAAAGCCTGTGTAGCGCTGACAGCACACCAGTCAAATTCGACTGAGCTACCGATTCTGTAAACACCACTTCCGAGGATAACGGTGCCCTTGTCTTCGAAAGTAACATCGTGGGAGCTAGCGTTGTAAGTCGTGTACAGGTAGTTAGTATCAGCAGGGAACTCAGCGGCCAATGTATCGATCTTCTTGACCCAAGGACGGATACCCATGCTCAATCGAAGAGCACGGACAGCGTCCTCGTTGCTCCTGACAGCGTTCGCAATCTGCTTATCAGAGAAGCCCATCTTCTTGGCCTTGAGAATAAGGTCTCGCTTCAATCCCTCCAAGCTACCGACAGCTTCCATCTGCTTGGTGCAGTCGACGATGTTCTGGAGCTTGTACAAGAACCACTTGTCAATTTTGCTCAGATCATGAATTCGCTCGACTGTGTAGCCTTCATGCAACATAGCTTGGCCCACTGCTAACCAACGACGGTCTGTGGGGTGAGAAAGCTCATAGTCGAGGTCATCGAACTTGTCGCCTTGGAAGCCGACGAACTTAGGGTCAACTTGACGAATGGCCTTTTGGAATGATTCTTCGAAAGTACGGCCGATAGCCATGACTTCGCCCACAGATTTCATCGCGCTGCCAATATCACGCTTCACGTGCTGGAACTTGGACAAGTCCCAACGGGGTATCTTTGTTACAATGTAGTCGAGGGAGGGTTCGAAGTTAGCAGTAGTGGTTTTCGTGACGGCATTTGGTAGCTCAGGTAGACTGTGTCCGAGTCCAATCTTTGCCGCAGTATAAGCCAGGGGATAACCAGTAGCCTTTGAGGCAAGAGCTGATGAACGGGAGAGACGAGCATTGACCTCGATCACCCTGTAGTCAAGGCCGTCAGGCTGGAGAGCATATTGTACATTACATTCGCCAACAACGCCAAGGTGACGAACAATCTTGATAGCAGCGGTACGGAGCATGTGGTACTCTTCGTCGCTAAGAGTTTGACTGGGTGCGACGACAATCGAGTCACCTGTGTGAGTTCCTAGAGGATCAAAGTTCTCCATGTTGCAGACAGTGATACAGTTGTTGTTTGCATCACGAACGACTTCGTACTCAACTTCCTTCCAACCCTTTAGCGACTTCTCGACAAGAATCTGCGGTGAGAGAGTTAAGGAGCGAGCGGCCATGTTGCGAAGCTCCTCCTCGTTGTTGGCAAAACCAGAACCGAGACCACCCAGCGCATAGGCAGCACGGACGATGATAGGATATCCGATATTGGAAGCAGCGTCGAGGGCATCATCGACAGTGCCAACAGCGATAGACTTGGCAATGGGAATATCAATCTCGTTCAGGGCCTTAGCAAAGAGATCTCTGTCTTCACTTAGCTCCAGCGTATGCACGCTCGTACCAAGGACTTTGACGCCGTATCTCTCGAATAAGCCCATGCGCTGCATTTGCACACCCAAGTTTAGCGCCGTCTGCCCGCCGAAAGACAGGAAGATACCATCGGGTCGTTCCCTCTCAATAACGTAGGACACATACTCCGGGGTGACGGGGAGATAGTAGACTTCGTCAGCGAGGCTATGGTTGGTTTGAATCGTCGCAATATTAGGGTTTATTAAAACAGAGGCCACACCGGCTTCCTTGAGGGCCTTGAGTGCCTGTGAGCCTATTCCGACCTATGTTAGTATCCCTTGACTCAATTCGGTTATGAGTCACTCCTGACCGCCAGGTTCATGAAGGATAATACCAACCTGAATAGTCAAACTCTCCAGCCTGTCCAATTGCCAAACCACCGCTTCCAATAACCAGAACTTTCTTGACGTTTACAACATCCCTCGGCTTTATTACGCCGCTCTCCAGGTACGCCTTCGGGTTAGGAGCCTCCTGAGCAGCAGCTGCATTGCCAGCGCAGCAAAGAGCGGTGGCAGAGAAGTTCCTGTGTTGCGCAAAACCAGCTTTCCGGGTGGAAGCCAGAAGCTGAGAGGGACTTCGGAGGCTTGTCGTAGTTAGCTGTCGTCGGGTGACAGGCAATCGTCGACCATGTCGCAGCAGCACAGGTGCTCGGCCTGCTAGCTTGGTGGAGAAAGCCATGATAGACTTGGAGTTGGAATGTGGGAGGTGTAGAAAGGGCAAGGCCTCGCAAGACCAGATTTGGGGACTCCCTGCTCCCAATTGAAGTCAATTGAGCTTCTGGGATAGAGATCCTTAACACCCTTAGCCCTAAGTTGTGATTCGACTTGAAGATTGTCAAGTTTAGAAGCTCCGGTTCGGTGTCTAAGTTAATAAATTTTAAGACATGCCACTATCGAAGGTCAGATAAGCCGATAAGAAACAAAAAAATTAAGCTAGGGCTGCTCTACTGCGATTTCCGGAGGGGAGGGACAATCTCTTGGCAGACCCGATCCGCCGGGGTAGATACGGTATGTGGAAACTTTATCTCATCTCCCCTTCAATTACGTACGGGCGTGCCCTGTTTCCTTTTTTAGCAAAGCTCCAGGCACAAAGTGTGTAGCTAAGTCCTGCCTTATCTCGCCATGAACCAGGGACTGCGATATAGTAGAAACAACTTGGCGAGAATGACGTCGTCTGTGAACTAGTATACAGTTAAGTTGATGTTTCATGCCGGTTCTCATGGCTTCTTCATTTCCTGTCATGTTCTAAGTTGAAGGAGTTGCTTGAAGATGGCTTCGGAATTTCTTGTTTCTTTTCTTGGGGCTGTCCAGGCTTCCTTGTCGGTCTTGTTGACAATTGGATTTGGAGTTGTTGCTGCTCAATTCGGATTGGTTACAACTAAAGCTGCCGAAGAAGTGTCGCGTCTCTGTGTTAAGGTGTTATTACCTTGCTTATTGATCGTAAAACTAGGATCAGAATTAGATCTTGATACAGCAGTGCGCTATGTTCCTATTATTGGTATGTCTATCTTGTCGATGAACGCATCTGTTCGTATTGCTGACACTATAAACTTACCTGGTTAAGTCTGGGCTCTTATTACTACTGTTACATCCATCTTTATTGGGAAAGCAGCAAAAGCCTTCTTCGGGCTACCAGCATGGGCAGTCCCTGCTATCGCTTTTAACAACACCGAGTCTCTTCCCTTGCTACTGCTTGAGTCATTGGAGAAAACAGGTGTACTGGCTACCTTGGTCGGTAGCGGCGACGCTTCCGAAGGTATCGAGAGAGCACGCTCGTATTTCCTCGCATGTTCGGTGATCAATAATACCATCACATTTAGCCAAGGTGCCAATTGGATTACTGGCGAGCAACAGTCGTCTGATGAAGAAAGCCAACAATCTCAAGAGGACGGACAAGGAGGCGATGCATCTGGGGAGACTGGCGGCGACAGCGACAATGATGATTCTTCGAGTGACCCTGGCGAGCGCACATCTCTTCTCCCTAACAAAGTGATAGGCTGGGAACGCAGGATAGGAAATGGTGTGGGATCGAAACTGCAGGACTACTTCTATTCCAGCCCGAAACCATTGCAAAAGGCTCTTGCAACTATTGGAGCATTTGTCAACCCGCCATTCATTGGCGCAGCTATTGGCTTGATAATAGGTCTTTCGCCGCCTTTACACCGACTATTCTTCAATGATATGGACGAAGGTGGTTATTTCAATGCGGTGCGTATGGAGATGTCCCTCGTCTGAGCCCGTTCATGAATTACTTGCTACAGCACCACACTATCTTTCGTGATAATTCACCTGACTGGTAACTTACCTGAAAATTACTCAAATTCAACTCGAAAATCCCCCTACTTTACAAGTTACAGCCATGCCGTTTGACTAAGATATTAACACATACGTAGTGGCTAACTTCTAGCATAAAAAATGTTGGAGACCTCTTCGTATCTCTTCAAGTCATTGTCGTCGGCGTTAAACTGAGCTTGAGCTTACGACTCATGAAGGAAGGCGGGGAAGCTGGGACATTGCCTCTTGGTACTGTCCTTTGCGTATCCTTTGTTAGATTCATACTGTGGCCTGCGTAGGTTTCCAATATGTAGACCCTAATAGTACTATGCTAATCACTCTATTGCAGCATCAGTATTCCTCTCATCTGGGCTCTGGCCGCTCACACAAACCTACTTCCCAACGACCCGATGCTATGGTGGGCACTAATGATGATGCCTATTGGGCCTACAGCTATGAAGGTCCTTGCCCTGGCAGACGTCAGTGGGGCAAGTCAGAGCATCCGGATGTCGATAGCCAGATTCTTGACTGTAAGTATACACTATACCATTGACAAACAAATCACATTACTTACTCTTATAGCTTTCGTATATCATCACTCCTATAGTTTCATTTGCTGTGGTAGGAGCCTTAGAGGCTGCGAAAGCTGCCAAGCAATGAGTATATACTGAAGTCATCTCAAAACTAAGTATCTAATAACATAATAGAGAATCTTATTTAGACATAAACTATTTTACTTTTACTCTATCTTCGTCCTTTTTCGTTTTCCCTCTTTTATGGGATGGGTTAGGTTACTCAGATAAAAGAAGATCAAACCTAAAGACTAGATTTATTTGTATCGCTTAGTGCTAGGTAATGAGTAAAGCGCAGTTGAAAAAAAAAAAAAAGAGTCTTAATGTTTTCAACAACGTCTGACCTGCCTCAGTAGGTACCTATTAAATAAGGACAAGTACAAATGGACAGCTTGAGGCCAATTTCAGGTAGAGGTAACCACTTTTAGTCAGCGATCTGATATCATCGGCGGGGACCGTACTTAATACTGTGTGGGACTGTGCCCTACTCAGCTGTTCCAACATCATCCTCAGCTTCCATTCTTATCGAACGACAATCCACTGCCGCACCACGCGCCTCCCGCCTCGTCGCCTTTCGCCAAAGGCAATCCTCCGCATATTTATGACGAACTCGCAGCATGTAAAGACACATTTCTTGGTGGCTTTTCACGTCGATTGAGGTGGAGCTATGAACAATGATTCCACCCCGACCACGCCGGCGGACCCTCATCGTACTTCCCATGCACATCACGAGGACGATGTCGATGCCGACGGTTCAGCACAGCCAGCCATATCTGAAAACGATCACGAGCCCAATCAGAATGGCAGCGCTCCCACACAGAACCCGTCGCTGTCACAGGCGGCGAAAGACGGCCTCAAGAAGAAGCTGCAATTCATGATGCATCTCAGTATTAGCTTGGATACCGTGGTGTATGCTGAGCTGTGTGCGCTATACTATATGGAGTACGACAAGTCCTTTCAAGCCCCTATATTCGACCGAGTCGCAAACAGGTTGCATTGCGCATCGAGGCATTCACTGACAGCGTTTTCTCTAGTTGTTCTTTCTTCCGATTGATGATACGATGGGTCGCCCAAGCTCTGTTCATAAGTCCCAAAGCCGACGACTCCGCCCTGATCATTCCAAATTTCCACGTCTCCGCTATCCTCGGTCCGAATGTCCTATGCATACTGGTACATTTACTCGCCTCGTTACCCGAGGCTGGCGAAGCCTCTCGCGGCTATCTACACGGCGGCATACTATTTGACTTCATCGGACAGAAAGCGCCGACATCTAAACTATCGCTCCTCATACTGGATATCATGATCTTCGGGCTACAGTGCTTCATGCTTACCGTAAATATGGAGAAGGAAAGGATACGTAAAGTGGTAAAGCCGAGGAGATTACTCGATAGTCAGGAGGATGCGACAACGGTAGCGCCAACTACCCAGGATATCGATGCAGAGGAGCGCGGGGTATTACGGGATGCGCCCGTAGTAGACGAGACCCACGATATCGAGATGCAATCGCTAGGGAGGGATAATGTTGGTAGCGACCAGGACAGTGTCGAAGAAAGAACGGGTCTGCTGAGGCGAACAACAAATCCTACTGGCGACCTCGAAGGTCTGATTGACACATTAAGATCTGGAAATGCTGTTCTAGCCAATTTTCAGGTTCGACAATCGCTTCGGACCGCCTGGAATAACCGGGCGAATTCCCCTGAGACAGCTGCCGCCTATGCTATACAGAATGTCGGATATAATGCGACCCTCGCAGCCTTGGCGGCGCAGAGAAGAGCGAGATTAGCTGCAGCACAACCGAGGCAGCCATGATTATGACCATAGGAAATCTTTGTACAAATTCAGAAGGATATCATTACTATGCAATCTTTCTACCCACGTTACCGACTCCAGTCCCCTTCACCGAGACTATGATGTCGCCCGTGTCGTCGTCTTCAGCGTCCCGCAAGCCCCAACTGCTAGCCCCAAACTTCTTCAGATCTCGTGCAAGTCCTATGACTTCTTCTGTGCCCACGACGTCCCTTCCAAGACGTAAACGTCCGACATCTTCCGACCCCATGGCCATTAACGTCAGAACAGATCCTGCAGCCGCTCCAGCGATACAACCTCCTGAGTTTATGCATTCTAGGAGCTGATATGCACACCTCTTGCCTATATCTTCCGGGAGTATACCTCCTTTAGGTGGTACCACGACGTCTGCTGAATATAAGACACCCACGGCGCTGGACTCTGCCACAAGGCTAAGCCCATATCCAATGCCCATTCTCTTTTTGCTACCAGACTTCTCCGCCGCATCTGGAACTAGAGGCGCCTGGTCATATTGCGCCGCGATATGTATGTCCGAAATGATGGGGTTGAGTACCTCGCGCGCAGAGTGTATCATGCGAGCATTGTTAGATGCCGACACACCCGTTGCATATGCAACACCCCGTATTCTTTTTATTCTTCCAGGACTTCTGTTCAGATGTAATGTCTTCGGTAACCGAACCTGGCTTGCAAATCTGAGTTCGACAATACCAGCACCACCACTACCATGAGGCCCGGCGCATGATCTTTGGAGAACCCGCAGTTCGATTCGCGCTGCAGGGATGCCGAATAGGTTATATAAGGGTAGAATGGCTGTGCGGAAGGAGTCGATCGAAAGATCGCCCGTCTCGGTGGCTGATGTGATGACGCCTGGTCCAGAGAAGCGAACGTTCATATGCGACTTCGAGAACGGGGCAAGGAGGCAGAGAGGTAGGAGGAAGTATGTTACACCTCGTGTGCAGGTGGCAGGTAGATGGTGTTCGAGAACATCGTCGATGGCGCCGATTCCAGGTGCAACACCCGTTATTAATCCTGGGTTATACGTTATCGTCGTACCGGTATAGGATATTTGCATGGAGCTGCCATTGGTGACAGCTTCGAGTAGGCGCAGAAACGAGACTTCATGTGGGGCGAGACCGGGACTCGTAGGTGAGTTGGGACGGATTTTAGATATATGAATAGGCCGTCCTGTTAATGTCGCGAGCACGAGACGCTGTGTAAATGATTTATGGCCTGTAAATTTCAGGAACTCTGGTTTCGGCGTCGACATGGTGTATAGATGGATTGAGACCTCGGGAAAAGTTGTCAAAAGGCCCGCCAGTCGCAACAAAATTGAATGGAGAAGAAGAAATTCTGCCGAATTGACGATTTAAAAAAATCAACTAGGCAAGGCGGTGTAAGCGGTACGTACCGAGTATAAGGATTTTAGCGTAAATCTACATTGGTACATGCACGTTACTGAAAGGTGGGTTAAGCTACCTGAAAAGTGTCAAGATCCCGAGTTCCTAAAAGGACACAATAATACCTAATACCTAATCTGCATTACACTTCGTTAATTGTTTTCTCCAACGTCTCTCTTTCTTTCCACTCCTACTCGCCTGCGCGACACATTTCTCAGTATGTTCGACATAGATTGGACGAGCCTTGCGCTCCCATTTGCCTACATAACTGTCCTCGGAGGTTCCCTCTATACCTTTTCCACAGTCTACAGAAAACGGAAGGCTTGTATGCAATCTACCGGCCACGAGACCCTGTGACGAAGCTAATAAGTCAACAGTTGAAAATGCCAACCTAGAGCCATGGTTCCCTCCGCATCTCCAACGGAATATCTACCTGACACTCCTTCACATGGAGCCCGAAGCTGGCCAAGAGAAAACACCTAAAGTACCAGACAGCGTCATTCGAGCTGCACTACTCCGAAGAGCCGTTGAGGACATCCGTCGCATTATCCAGATCCGTACCTCGAAGCAGGCACTCAACACCCTGTTACAACGAGGCAGTGTTGGCGAAGATCTAAACCAGAGATTCGTAAGAGCCGAGAAGGAAATCGAGGAGGAGCTGCGGGATGTCGTCACAGAGGTTAGAACACACGCAGCTACGCGACTGATTCGCACATGCTAAAACTTGTATAGGCCAACGCCCTTGCGCCCGGCTGGGGCCAAACTATCTTCCAATCCGCCAACGAAATCGCCGCCAACACTATGCTACGCACTCGACTTGAAGAGATTGAGGGCCGAGCTGCGGCTGATAAGGAGTGGTGGGAGAAGCGACGCGGAACTATTCAGGAGGCCTTCATGAAGGAGCTAGAAGAAGACTCGTCGACCAAAGACTCTACGAAAGGCGCTAGTGACGATGAGGGAGTCCTGGTTGATTCTGCGACGCCTGGCACACCTAGCGGGGCCTCCAAGAAGAAGAAGGGCAAGAAATGAGAGTTTATAAATGACGGAAGTGCAGAAAAAAGGGGTGTACTATTAAGGTGCTACTATGGTCATCCATCATCGCTATGTTGATGGTATAGGTACTTGCATACTCGCATCCGGCGTTTAGGCGTAGGAATACAGGGGATAATATGTATGCAAGAGAATATCGTTTATATGTAGGAAGACGGCATCCATATTACGATGCCTCTCTAGCTGTCGCTGTATTATGAAATGAACTCAAGTTCGAAGGCCACATTTTCACAAACGGGATTCGTGATCATATATGTAATACGAGCCCATTGATTCTATATGACTCGTCAGAGGCTAGGCAGAAAGAAAACTGTCTCGCGAGTCACATATTTAAAACATACTATATATACCGAACTTATAACATGTGTTTTGAATACATCACGTAGTTCTCGGGCTAGAAGGGTGCCTAATCCTATTAAGGTAATATAAGCATCGCTTGATAGCTGTACGTAGCCTGGACAAAGCTTGAATTTAGCTCCTATATAGCCCCTCAGCCCCTGTAGATATTTTTACACTGACGTATGGAAGTACCTGCAGCATAAGGCTAAATAAGGCAGAGGTGTACCACTGGTGAATTTGAAGCTACTCCCTAGCATTTACCAGCATCCCTCACTACCTACCTACCTAACGCATTGCAACAGCTTCCTTCAACTTTTTATATGCATCCTCGCAAACGCCGCAAACACAGAATACAAACATAAGAAAGCCATGGCCGATCCGCAATCCGCACCGGGGCTTTCGTTCCCGACCGATCCCGCAGAGTTCGAACAGGACGATCGCATCTCGTTTTCCAGGCTCGACAATAAGTACGTCGCGGTGCAGGACGACGGTTCCGAATTCGAGTGGGACGGCCAATTGCGAAGATGGATTCCGGTGGTCGACGAGGAGCTCCTCGCCCAGCAGCAATCGGCGTACGGCGGCGGCGCGACGCCCGACGATGACAACGACGCCCAGTCCAACAGGAAGCGCAAGAACGGCTCGGGAGACCGACAGCGTCCGCAGAAGAAGCAGAAGCAGCCCCCGCAGCCGCGCCAGAACACGGCGATATACGTCACGGGGCTGCCGCTGGACGTGACGGTAGACGAGGTGCACGAGGTGTTCTCGCGGAAGTGCGGCGTCATCGCCGAGGAGATCGATAGCGGCCGGCCGCGCATCAAGCTGTACTCGGACGAGAAGGGCAGCTTTAAGGGCGACGCCCTGGTCGTCTTCTTCAAGCCCCAGAGCGTCGACATGGCCATCATGCTGCTCGACGACACCGACTTCCGCTTCACGACCTCGGGGCTCAGCGCCGGCCGCATGCGGGTCCAGGCGGCCGACTCCAGCTACAAGAAGACCAACTACGAGCAGCCGCAGAAAGGTGACAACAATGCGGAAAACAATAATGGCGGCGCCCCCGAGAGCAACGGTGACAGGAGCAATGCGATCACGGGCGCAGGCAAGCCCAAGGACAAGACGCGCGAGCAGGACAAGCAGAAGATCATCCGGCGAACCCAAAAGCTAGACGCGAAGCTGGCCGACTGGGACGACGACGACCCGTACGGCGGGCAACTGGAGACGGGCGTGCGGCGCGACCGCCTGGTCGTCCTGCGGCACATGTTTACTCTCAAGGAGCTCGACGAGGACCCGGCCGCGATGCTGGAGATCAAGGAGGACATCCGCGAGGAGTGCTCGAAGCTGGGGCCCGTGACCAACGTCGTGCTCTACGATCTAGAAGAAGAGGGCATCGCGAGCGTCAAGTTCAAGACGCCCGAGGCCGCCGAGGCGTGCGTCGACCTCATGGATGGCAGGGCGTTTGATGGTCGCACCGTCAGGGCGACGATCGCGACGGGCAGGGAGAAGTTTAGGAAGTCCGGCAAGAAGCAAGATGAAGAAGTCGACGCTGAGGATAGCGATGACTGAAGAAGCTACTTGAGGAACCGAGAGTCAGAGATACCGGGAAAAAAGGTGAGAAACGGAGATAGGGCGAGGGGGCGATGTATGTTCACCGTCTTCTCCCCACTAGTCATGTATTACAAACCTATGAACTATCATCGCGGAGTTACGATGTACGATTATTCTAAGGCAAGGGTCGGCTACGGGGATGGGCTTAATTACGCACGATGCAGCAGGTATTCTCTAGACGGGATGTTCTTCAAAGATGATTAACCTACCTATGCATCAGATAACCCGATTTCTCAGTATAAGAGGAAAATGGAATATTTTACAAGCCTACCTTCGTCTTGCCGACGACGGTTGCTGACTAAACTAGGGAGGCACTAAGAACAAACCCCTATTTGTCTCCTAATAAGGGGGCAATCCTCCTGGGTTTCACGATATTATTTGCGTTTGCAAAGTAAACAATAATTCAAATTAATAAGTTTTATCCTATTTTTTTTTTAAAAAGGATACATAACTGTGTGGACGTACACGGATACGCCGTGTCGTGCTGTGGGCTTGCTAGCACACGCTCCATTATAGGATGGCAATAGCCTAGCCGGTGTACGCCATCGTACAATGGACGTGGCTAGTTGCCGTATCCCATCTACAGCTTGTTTTCCAGATGCACCTGTTTTACGTTTTGCAGTCCCAATGGTTCCAATCTATGCTGCCACGTCCAAATTCATCTCCTTGGCGCTGACCCACCAGCCCGCCGCCTCGATGATCTGGCACACAACCTTCAACTCGTCCATCGTACGTGGGGCGTACACCATCGTAAACTGCTTGGGCACGGGCATCTTGAGCAAGCATTGGCTGGTCAATGGATGACGCTCACCCCAGCCCTTCTCGATGACCTCCTTGACGTCGTCGGGGTGGAGGTTCATGTGCATCGAGTGGTCCGAGTTGTGGACGTGGCAGATCTCCCCCTGGCACGTCTTGTTGAACGGGTACCGAGCAAATAGCCCCATGCCGTGCTTCTCGAAGCACGAAGTACCAACACCCACCTCCTCCGAGTTCACGTTGCTGTGGTTCTCCAAGGTCCGTCGTAGAGCGAGGTAGCACTCGCGGGACCCGAATTGGTTGACCTGTCGCTGCGGCGCTATTCCGACGACTTGAGGACGCGGCCCGCAACGGTAAGGAAGAGGCTTCTTGCGGAGGATGCCGGCGACGGGCTCGACATTAGCATCCGCGGGCAGCGGGGTGAACGGATCCCGGCAGGCCCAAAGCTTCAGCCAATTGATGCGGACATAGCCGGAGAAGGTGGCCGGAGTGCCTCCGGGTCCAAGCTTCAAGTAGTTCTGGTAGTCGTTGTGAATGAACAGAAGACCGGCGGCAAGACCAATGACCAATGCCGCGGCGACTGGCCGGAGAATGTGTACGCCAAGGATGAGCAGTACAGTAACAGCGAAGATAGCAGTGCCATCCAATGTCAGGGAAAGCGGATCTTGTCTGATGGTGAAATTGATGACTGGAGGCACTGGAGGCTCGCCATTTTGTTTAGTGCTGGTGAAGACATCGACGAGAGAGGGGTCCGTCGATGTCTTAGCCTGTGTAAGCGTAGTAGACATGATGTCAGAGCAGAGGGTAGTGGGAGGTAGCAAAACTATACAAAATAGATCGACGACTATTTACTGTAGGAGGATCGAGACGAGCTGGGCCTAAAAGCGTCGATGAGATCTGTTCCTTATATCTTGTGGTTTAGGAGGAAAGGTAAGGTTGGGGGGAACATTGATTTATACATTCCGAGGAAGAAAGACAAAAAGCTGGAGGTCCTAGTTGAGTGGCTGCTCACTGAGGTCTAGTGATCAGGTTGACTTATGTAGAACAAGAGTCGGACGCACGTGTAGAGCTACATCAATTAGGCTAGCCACAGTTATCAGCGGGATCGGTATGCAAACCTTGATCACGCCCACAATCCACAGTAGAACCCAAACCTGGGGGAAAAAAAGAGACGGACCTGACGGGAATGGCCACTTGGACTCTTGCACGTCAACCTATTCCTGGTATCCGTCCACTCACTGATACATAGTAGCAATTGATCCACAGCTAGGTGGATTAGGAATTGGGGAACGAAACCTAACGTAACCGACATAACCATGGCCGGAACTTTACCGAAAAGTGATGCATTGGATCTGGAAGCAGAGTGCGAATCGACTTCAGCTAGAGGAACCAGTCCGGACACTCCAATATAACAAGCAGAAGGTTGTGCGACCTCGATTTCAAAAAAACGGGAAACACTTTGGTTGTGCCCGTGTGGTCGGACCTGCATGGTATGCAGATATACGGGTGTACAGATGTACGGATATGCATACTGCAACGTCCCAGGCTCTCAGGCATCGTTCTTTCGTCAATGCGGCTGCATATTAAAGCCCGCGTTCGGAGGCGGGCGGAGGCGAACAGTGCAACGCCGCTGCACCACCGCTTGATACTGTCCAAGGTGAGGCGTTTTACAGGCTCTTCCAGGCAAGCCTCATCTGTCCAGTCGGGTTGAACACTTGGAACGGAACCACCGGCGTCCCGAAATTCAAAGCCGGAAGTCGTTGCGCCTGAGAGAGCGTAATATGGAGTTGTTCACCTCAATCGTTCGATGAGTTTTCTGTGTGGGACATCAGCCCACTGCTCTTCGAATTTTTTTTCTGCTCTCTTCATGACAACTTTGTTGGTTCTGCAGTTACTCGTGACCACGTGGATGATTTGTTGTCAAAGGAATGGAAATGCTTGGCCCGATAGAGGAGGCCGTCTTCTTTGCTCCGCAACCCGCCATTGTGCATAGGATGTTAAATATTGAGGGTAGCTTCTATCATTTCGAGACAGGATAAAGGCTGCGAGACAGGTGTGTAAGGAATTCCGCCAGCTCCCCGCGAGTTCCTATAGGCAAGATTGACTCCGGCTAGAAAAACATATGTATAGCTGAACTTTGCTGATGTTTAAGACGAAAGTTCACCTGCCTGCATCCCTGCTACATGAAAGGTACAGATGAACTTTCATGCAAGTCGCCAATTAAAAGCTGACGGATGCTAAGCTAAAGTTAGCTTAGGTACTAGTATCTGCACAGCCATTGGACGTTTTGTGTGATGGAGAAAAAGAATGGCTTTGATTGGTTGGTTATTTAATAATTACGTCGTTGTCAAAAAGTAGGTGCGTGCCGTTGCCAGGCCGCCCGTGTGCGACAGGGGTAAAGTGCAGGGATAAGGGGGGCCAACAACTATTGGAAAGGGGAAATCTGGGCTCAAAACAACCAAGCATCAAATCACGTATCGTATCGATTATGATCCTGCTTTTCCAACTTGATTGTCTTCTACTTTGTTGTCTCAATTGCTAACCCAAGAAATATCCTGAGGAAACATCCATCGGCTGTACCCAAGTTACCTTGCGTATTTATCCTACAATCTTCTAACACGTATAGCTGGTTTCACCCAAGCCGGGCACCACAGAGAGTAACCAGTGACCTGGTCTAATTGGGAACACAGGTTTGTAGCCTTTTCCGAATCGCATTATCACCAAACCGCAGCATAGCACTGACATTGGGCCGAATAGCATTTTACCCCCCATCCAAGATGGGCGCTCTCCCTTGGACGTCGTCACGCGATCGCGACAATCGACAATCCAAACTGCCCCTTTATGAAAACATAGACCTCCCAAGTAAGGAGCGAAATTCAAACGATTCGTACGATGACGATTCCGACTATGACGGATACTCTGAAGCCTCCTCATCCCCCGGGACCAGCAGAGTAACGAGCGCCTCTGCGTCTACTGCGACGCCGATCCTACCTAGGAGAAACTTTGCCGTCTCCCGTGGCCCGCGCCAACCCTTCGCGTACCGCCTACCCAACAAAGTCATTCGCTACCTCTGCTTTGGCTTAACATCGTTCATAATTCTAATGATTCTTACGCTCATTCGCGCAAGCCACAACGAGAACAGAGCCATTGCGGAGGGGAAGATCGATAGGCCCCCCTCTGCCCCTCCTGTATGGGAGGCCTATCCGTTCCTTACGAGGTACTATGGCGGTATCAGAAACCTGGTACCATTTGCCAAAAACGACCCCGAGTACCCACGATTGAAGGGCGAGCCGCCCGTAGACAAGTTATCCTATGTCAACAACAGTAGTTGGGAACCTGATGTTCAGGAGCGCAATTTGCCTATGAGCAAGGAGTATAACAAATACCCCACCAGCGTTTTTCAAGCCGCCCCTGAGCAATTCCAAGAATGTTTTCTGGACAAGGCCAACAAAGTGCGCGTGCCTCCTATTCGTTACTACGAAGGGCGGCCGAACGGGTTCCCTGAACCCGTGCTCGGTTCCTACGACCTCCTCGGCCTTCCCGAGGATATCTGCTTTGAGCGCTATGGCCGCTATGGGCCGTATGGCTTTGGCTATTCCGTCCGGTCAGGTGGTCTAGGTACTGGGGAGCATGGCGAGAAGGAAGGATTTGAATCAACTTGGGAGAATGTACCTCAAGTTGACTGGAAGGGTATGGACTGGGCAGACATCCAGAGGCGCTGCTACCAAGCAAACGCTGCCCGCTACAAGGCAATCGCTCCCAAGCAACCCAATCCCAATGGATTCTACGTTGGCGAAGGCACTATCGCCACGAATCTTCACTCGCGCGACACTCCGCTTGCTGAGTCTTCCGCCGACGAGATTGTGAAAGAGAAAAACACAGTTTCGGCTCCTGAAGGAGAGGCTACCACAAAAGAGGTTACCACGAAACTACCAAGAACAGCTATTGTTATTAGGTGCTGGGACGAATATTTCTGGAAGGAAGAGGATGTTATGAACATTCGCTCCCTGATCAGCGAATTAGTCCTAGAATCCGGTGGCCGTTACGATGTCCACCTGCTCATACAAGTCAAGAATGATGCTGCACACCCGATCTGGGCGGATGCAGCCACCTACCAAAGACGAATCGAAGAAACCGTGCCAGCAGAATTCCGAGGCCTAGTCACTTTTTGGACAGAGACCCAGATGTTGTCGCTCTACCAAGGAATTTTTGACCTCTTTGCTCGTGGGCCAGATCTACCAGTGCACGGTGTTTATCGTGGGTTGCAGATGGCTATGCAATACTTTGCCTACCAACATCCAGAATACGACTACTACTGGCAGTGGGAAATGGATATCCGTTATACCGGTCATTACTACGATCTGCTCACCAAGATAGAGAACTGGACTAAGGAGCAGCCAAGGAAGGGCATCTGGGAACGAAACGCACGGTTTTATCTCCCTTCCGTACATGGAACGTGGGAAGACTTCAAGCAGATGGCCCGTGTGCAAAGCGAAATGGGCGTCACGGGTGCCGACAATGTGTGGGACGGCCTCCCAGGAGCCGACAAGCAATCACAGAGTGGCCGCGGCGACAAGCCCATCTGGGGGCCTGCGAGACCTAAAGACCCCAAGGACTGGTTTGAGCCGGACGATGATCCCATGCCAGAGACATCGTATGAGAAGGATAAATACGTCTGGGGTGTCGGCGAAGAAGCTGACTACATCACCTTCAACCCTATGTTCGACCCTGAGGGCACTACGTGGGGTTTAGCTGACGATATCACCGGCTATAACACGTCAGAGGGAATGCCACCACGACGGGCTCAGATCATTACAGCATCCCGGATGTCTCGTCGTCTACTATTGAAGATGCACCGGGAGACCGCTTTCTTGAAGCACCACGCTTTCCCGGAGATGTGGCCCGGTACCGTCGCCCTGCAGCATGGCTACAAGGCCATATTCGTACCGCATCCCCTGTATGTGGACCGGGAGTGGCCTCCGGAGGTCTTCGCGCACACCCTCAACAACGGCAGAAACGGCGCCACGGGAGGCTCGCGCACTTCCGTGTTTGGCCAGCGCGAGCACAACCTCGTCGGTCTCACGTGGTTCTACAACTCGGGCTTCGCGCCGAACTTGTACAAGAGATGGCTTGGCCTGAAGGTGAACAACGATGGCGGTGAGGAGTTTGAGATGACCGTGGATGAGAGCAAGAACGGCACGAGCGTCGGTGAGATGCGTGGCGGTGAGGGCAGAATGTGCTTGCCGCCCATGCTGCTCCACCCAGTTAAGGACGTCGAGCTACCGGTGGAAGCCAATCCGGAAGATACGATGGAAGTGCCCGAGTCGGACCCTGGCGCGTGAGAAGATAGATGTTGTGGTTGAAATGTTGAATGAATGTATATGCCCGGGTTTTTGTATGGGCCCGTCCTCTACATATGGGCTCCAGCACTTGAGGGCGTTGGTTGGAATGTTTACTATTGGCGATTTCATCACATTTACAGAGCGTGTTGAATGAACGCGGAGCAAGCGCTACGCTGTACGCTACGGCATAGCGTTTGGTTGTATTCACAGGGCATGGCATGACGGAATAGAAGGGCATGATACCTACTTAGAGAGTAGGATATAATCTGATGAACAAATCTGAACTACTGCGAGATTCTAGTGTGATAACTGGCTGTACAAGATCACGATTGCTAAGTCAGCCTTCCTTCGTGTGATAAAACGTGATGTTCGGAACGATACACAGTTAGGTTGAGATCATGTACTTCTAGTGAATCCTTGGTAAGTTCTAATACTGTCGTGACGGATTACGGTACTATATATAGTAGATGCAAGTCACTCTGAACCATAGCTTTCATTCGACAACATCTCAGCTTCCAATAGAGTGGGATTAGAATACCAAGTTGAGGGACAGTAGACAGGTGAAAAGCAAGCCGCAGGGGAGGATGAGGATTGTCACTCGACATACTCAAAACAATGTGCTATTGAAAGCTTGAATACTGGAGATGTGGAGGATTTGCATTGATCTCGACCACCTATCGAAGATTATTGCCCAATTCACTGAAATCGGCCAAAGCTAAGCGATCCGGACCTACAGGGCTGTGGTGGCAAGCCGACAATCCAAGTTCTAATAATTATATAGGAAGTTGTTTATGCCTCGTTGCCAACACGACCAAGCGCAGTACCCACGTGTTGGAATACTAAGTGCGTAGTAAGATAAGGACCGGCCTCATGGCTCGTGGTAGCTCGACCACATGGGAATCCGGAGACGGCAGTCGGCAGTCCACAGCATGATAGTTGATAGATACTACGTGACACCGTCTGGAGCTAAAAGACCAAAGCCCAAATTTGACGTCTAATCTGTCGTTAGGCTAGAGTTAGGCTAGACTCGGGGCTCCAGAATAGACGGGGACCTATTAATGCAAGTTTAATCTTGTCGAGATCCACAGTTCAGCTAGCGCTCTATTAAGGGGTTACTCAAAGCTTAGGACTTCAGGGACTCAAGCGGCTTTCAACCAGAACGAAAAGAGTCGTTACGTAGGAATAATACCTATTGTGAATAATAGGGGAAAGAGAGCTAAAAGGCTGTGTAGAGTCAGGTGTAGGCTATTGACAAAGCCAAATGTAACACGCGGTGGTAAGGGTATCCTGCCCAGCCTGCACACGTTGTCGGTCAAGGCCCTAGAAGTCGGTGTTGTGGGTAACTGTCAAGGTTTGCTGGACTGGGGACTAGATATCCTGACCGAGAGATTCAGGTCTTTAATACGGGTCTAAGTATCAGCAAGGTAAACAAGGCAAAAGTGAGGAGCCGACGATCTGATCAACGATCAGAAATGCCTACTTGCAAGCATCCGAGATCTCTCATCGTTCAGCCGTTCAATATGCAGGCAATTATCTTGCGAAAGAAGCTTGTGCTAAGACTCAGTCAGGAGTAGCTTAAGGCGCGGTTATCATTCCTACGGATTGAAATGACGTGGGTGGTCGAAATGAAAATGAGGGTTAGAGAGAATACGAGCCAATCAAACAACGGTGAAGCTCCGAAGAAAAGAAAAAGGAGCCGTCATCTCATTTTGCGCATTTTCGCATTTCCCCCCGGCGCCCAGGCAGTTGTTCAATTCTGAGAAGCTCAAATAATAATAGAATACGCGGGTACTCAGGTACTTCGTATATTAGCTGAGCCCTGGTATGGTCGGATGCAGGTCTAGGACAGAAAAGGTCTAGTCAGGTCCAAGTGCAATTTCGCTTGTCAGTCGGGTAATTTCCCAGAGCGTCAATGGAAAGAACACGATCCCATACAATCCCCACAACCAAAAGGGCCGCCTTCCAAGAAAGGTCGACTTAACGTGCCCAGCACGAGTCCCATTGGCTGGAGGCATAAACACTTTATGAACACAAGCTCTCGATTGGGCTAAGCTCCCAAGCTCCAGCGCCGTCTGCCCCTTATTCCAACCCTTTTTCTTCGACGAAGAATTCTCAACCCCAGCCAGGGCTCATTTACTACCATGTACTATGTATTATCTAGCCACGATCAATGTCACTTTGTTTACGATTTGGTCCTGGTCTGCTGCAACAGCGAGACACCGTAGCCAGCTATTCACCCGTGGCCTGCCCGTGGAGGATTCCGCGAGATGCTAGTCTGCCTGTACGATTAGAACCAAGAGGACTGGCCTCGCTCCAAACAAGCAGACAGACACCCCTGGCAAGGATCCATCCATCACAGGAACCCATTTGGCAGACATGGCAGATGGCAAGAGGATGGAAGAGCAGGGAGCAAGGGGATGGGATAGCAAGGGCTCGCAAGGGCACCAAGGATCAGCGGAGACCAACGCCTCCATTGCAGGCACCCCATTTGCCCCGTTCCCAATAACAACCACCAGGTAAAATTGGCGCTGGACAGGCCCATGAAGCCATGGCGCCTTAATAAAACTACCAGGTCCGCCATTCCCATGATACCCTCCTTCTCTCTTCCCTTTCCTCTCCTTACGAAACGACCCATTTAATGTCGATGCCGTGACAAGAAAGCATCTTCCAGCTTTCGTCCTTGTTTTCTGCGAATCCCACCCACCGCTTCACTCTTTCAGCGGGCACTCGTTTCACGATATCACGAAAATAAAACAAACAGCTACCTACATTTGAATTCGCGCAGCCGTTGGAATTTGGTATTTAAAGAGTTTCATCCAAGAGTTCGGGAATCATGAAGGCCACTTTCGCCGTTGCGGCCCTTGTTGGCGCCGCCAGTGCCGGTAGTATCCACCACCGACACGCTCACGATGCGTTCCACGCCCTCGAGAAGAAGAACTACGACAATGCCACCTGTGGATGTACTACCATCTACAGCACCTACTACGGTGAAGCTACTCGTACGTAGCCAATTGAATCTCCTAAGTAGCTATCGTGGTCATATCCTAATGTATGCAATACAGTATCGTTCCCGTCGGTTCCTACCACTGCGGTGCCTACCACCACGTCGACTCCTTTGACGACGTCCACGCCCGCCCCGGAGACCGTCACGTCGACTGCCGTTGTCGTCCCCACGCCAATTGCTCAGACCTGCTCGACCACGGGTGTTTACACGTTCCCCGCCACCACTATCACTCTGACTGAGTCTACCACTGTGTGCGCTCCCTCCACTACCGCCGTCCCCAGCGGTACATACACCGTCGGCGGTGTCACCACTGTCGTCACCACTGCCACCACCGTTACCTGCCCGTATGCCACGGTCTCCACAGGCGAGGGTGTCACCACCAGCGTCATTGCGACTACGACCTATGTCTGCCCGTCCGCTGGTACCTACACCATTGCTCCTACCACGACCACCGTTAGCGAGTCTACGACCATCACTGTTCCAGTCGTCACCACCTACCCTGCTGGAACCTACACCCAACCTGAGGTTGTGACCACCATCACTGAGACTAGCACGATTGTTTACTGCCCGTTCGACATTCCTACCCCGAGTGCCGCGACCACTGCTGTCCCTACCACCTACCCCGTTGTTACCACCACCCCGGTTGTCTCTAAGCCGAGCTCTTACCCCACTGCTTCTTCCTCTGCTACCAAGCCCAAGCCTACCGGCGGTCTTGGTGGCGCCGCTGGCCACCCTTGGGGTATCTCGTACACTCCCTATGAGACCAGCGAGTCCGGTGGTTGCAAGAGCGCCTCCGAGGTTGAGAAGGACATTGCTGCCATTGCCTCTGCTGGTGTTACGACCATCCGTGTCTACTCCACTGACTGCGACACCCTCCCCAATGTTGGCTCTGCTTGCAAGAAGCACGGCTTGAAGATGGTCCTTGGTATCTTCATTGACTCCCCTGGCTGTGATGCCAGCAACCCCAGTGTCACTGAGCAGATCAGCGCTATCAAGAGCTGGGCCCAGTGGGATATGGTTGACCTCATCTCTGTTGGTAACGAGGCCGTCTTCCACGGTTACTGCCAGCCTTCCGAGCTTGCCAGCCTCATCACCAAGTGCCAGGGTGAATTCAGCGGCTACTCCGGCCCGTACACCACCGCCGAGACTGTGAACATCTGGCAGCAGAGCGACTTCTCTTCTGCTATCTGCGGTGTCGTTGATGTCGCGGGTGCCAATGCCCACGCCTTCTTCAACACTGAGACTGATGCTTCTCAGGCTGGTCAGTTCGTGAAGGGCCAGCTCGAAATTGTTTCCGATATCTGCAAGGGCAAGTCCGGTATCATTCTGGAGACCGGCTGGCCTCAGGCTGGTAACGCCATGGGTCTTGCCGTCCCCGGTGTTGCCCAGCAGGCTGAGGCCATTGCCAGCATTGTTAAGGAGTGCGGTGACAAGGCCATCCTGTTCAGCTTGACCTCTGACAAGTGGAAGTCTGCTGACACTGCTTGCGCCTGCGAGCAGCACTTCGGTTGTGCTGAGGCCCTCGGCATCAGCATATGAAAAGGCTTCCGAAACTAAAATGTTTATGCGTGCTCACTGATGCATAAACACAATACTGTACATTTTTCACGCCTTTGTTCAAACGATTATAGCATGCACTCTAACCGAGGGGAGTTTTTTCAATGGTTGGAAAAGAGCTGGCGGTTTTTGGTTTGGAGATATAGCTTTGCTCTATCCCCTCTGTGTGTGGTTTTTCCCTTTGTGGCGGAGGAGCAATTGTCGAGAAGAGACGCGGGCAGAGCGGGCGCAAGCAAGCAAAGTTCAAGAATACCTATCTCAAGGAAAAGCTCCCAACAACCTAGATGCCAAAACGCTCCCGGGCTATCTAAATGTAGGGTCTGATTCATAATGTTGTAATCTACTAGTGTCTATTATTGGATAACGCTGTTTGTCTTACCAAATGTGTCATGAGTATTTTTTATTCCGTGGTTTAACTGTTAATGTCTTCGCTTCTATGGGCTCTCTTGTAGAGTATCAATTTGAGTTTCTTGTGAGAAGTTAATGTTAGTCAATGTTATGTCATTGGCATAGCCATTCAATATTTACCTTTCTTATATAAATCCTCAAGGTACTGAGGAGCTTTGAGTCTACCCTCAACAACGAACCTCCAGCTACTTGTCTTCTTCCTATGGCATATTGGTTTTCATGTTCATAATTATGGAAAGTAATCTAAGCTTATTTGTCTTGATCGATACGCCGGCTATGGGAGACATATCATATGTTAAAGTTTGAATTATGACAGCCAAGGGGCGTCCAGTTCCATTGTTCATGTTCAAGTCATTAGAGGCGCTCACGAATGAATGATGCTTTGGGAGATCGATTATTATGGATGTTACTTTTGGCTGAGCTATTTCAGCGGTTCTGATCAAACCGTGTCTTCTCGAGGCCGAATTATTAGGGGTTTTTGTTACTTTCGGCCCAAACTCCACCCGTCCAAATATCAAATGACATAGAAAAGATTCTCCAAGAGTTCCTAGTAAGGAGCGTAATTGGCCTTCCCCATGTACGTTATAAGGCCTCCATTTTTACTGGCAATTAGGATCGGATTTCGATTATTTACAGCTGGATCAGAGCGGTGAGCCCAATGGAGACGACGAATAGTCCGATCTAGGTTTGATGTTAGTCGCAGCCTACGAGGATGTGGAACAGAGAACCTTACGGAAACGCCGCTCATGACA
The DNA here is from genome assembly GCA_028571165.1 of Hypoxylon perforatum. NCBI lineage: Eukaryota > Fungi > Ascomycota > Sordariomycetes > Xylariales > Hypoxylaceae > Hypoxylon > Hypoxylon perforatum. The sequence continues at coordinate 3,956,342 of JAOXNQ010000001.1, forward strand.
CTAGCTCCCCCCAGAGCAGGCACCTCTGTCTCCACCACGCCGCCGGCGCCAGTAGTAGTGCTGCCAGTAGAAGTAGCATTTGACATCGATCCGCCAGTACTCATGGGCATCGTGTGGGTCATGGTGGACGACGACGACATGTCGGTCATCATCGAGCTAGACATGCTGTGGCTCATGGATGGCATGGAAGTGGTCCAGCTGCTGTCCATGGCTGTGGCAGGATGGTTAGCAAGGCTCGCGGTGAAGCTAACTAGCTAGAATATTGGGGTGGTCTTACTCATCATAGATGTTGTGCTCGACATCATGGAGCTGTCATCCATGCTAGTCATCTGCGCGAAAGCGCTGCCGGCGAGGGCCAAAACTACGAAATTCTTGAAAGCCATGGTCTCTGAATTAGTTCCTTACGTTGCAAGATATCAAACTGGAAGAGACTCGAGCAAGACGTAGTAGAATTGGTATTAAACGAGTGACCGAAGGACCGAAGGGACGAGGTGGCGGGAAGAGGGAGCTCACTAGTAAACAAAGACTATCGTGAGTCTTTGATGTAGCGGGCGGGATCCATTATTTTATATACTGCCCACGAAGGCGAGTTGTGAGACGCCCTTTCACATTCCAACCACTCGGGAGGTATGGCCACAAGCCAAGCCTCGTATATAAAAGCTGTGCAATCTAGGTCCTTGTGAGACAATCGAAAACAGAACCGGGAGGAATCAGACCCGATAGGTTTTGGTTCACATGTTCGAGTAATACTACCTTATTCAGGTGTAATATTGTAGCTTTCTTTTTTTCTCTCTCCCTGACATGTTTATGAATTGAAAGATCTGAATAGGTACTTCTCATTTCACGTTGGTATTGCAACAGATCCCTTTGAGATGGCAACACATGGATATAACGATGATGGCGGACCGCTACCAGCTGGAATACCACTACCTGCAGGTGGCACCTATGGACGTAACGGCTCATAGATCCACTTTTCTTCCATCGAAAAGTTGCAACGTTAAAATTTGCCACGAAAAATTGAGAGAACGGAATTTTTTATATACACGTAATTAAAGTCTCTCTTTGGCCTACATGTCATAAGGAACATGTTCAAGGTATCAAGTAAATCTTACGTATGCTGGAGATGCGCCTCGCGGAGAAGTACATTGAATGGAGCTACTTCTAGGTTGGATGTGAGACTCTTATCGAGGACCCATCACTCCCAATGGAGAAGAGTATGTAACGCCTCGTATCACGATAATCGTCTAATGAATTATTTTCTAATATGCTATTTTAGACGCTAGCCACGGTGCATCATCCTGCATCAAATCGCAGTGCAAAGGCAGATGCAAATGAGGAGCTACGTGCGAAAGAAGAGCAGAGGAGGAAACGACTCCCTATCCGGGAACGTCTGCGGATATGGGATGAGGAGCACCACGATGAAGTAAAGACTATGCTCAGCGATTTTGCCGACTCGGGCGAGCTGTCCAACAGCTATACTCGGCCGCAGAATGTGTCTATGGCTAACCCTGAAATTGCCTCGCCATTGTTTGACGGAGATGAACTTGGAGACCTCCGCTCCGAAGATGCGAATCTAAACCCTGGAGATATGGTTGAGTTGAGGTATGTCTGACCTCGTCCCTCTATCACGTTCATCCAGACTAATCCGGCACATGTAGTTCTGAAGGCTCGCGGCGACCATTACTGGCTATCTGTTTAGGTCGTTTCAACGGCTTTGATAATTTTTACACTAGTAGCGGCAAATGGTTCACTGGTCTCGGCGTCAAGACGCTTTTCGTTGTCCATAACTTCGTCGAGCCAGCAGAACTCAAGCCTATCATCAACGAACTGCCTTCCAGCGAAACGCCATTGGACGCTCTTAACGCTCTCCAGGACCTCGGCCACAACCCATCAAGATCATCGGGAGCCCCGCTGTTGCGTAGGATGTTGAATTTTTCCCACGAGGCCGAGGCTGTCTACCAGGCAAATGCCGGTACCTTGGATGCCTCCAGCGCCTTTATCGGCGATCCGGTGAAGCATCGATATCTCACCCTTCACGAGATCGCTGAATTGCTACTTCCTCAATCTTACCACAATGACGGGAAATTTGATCCCCACGCCCTGTATGCCGTGCACAGAGCTCTGATGCAAGACGAGGTTTTCTTCCGACCGCTCAGACATACTGGCCACAGAAGATCGTATCTCTTTGAAATCAGCCCGCTGTCCGAGGTTCGTATCATACAAAGAGCAGAGACTCTGGTGCGAGAGCATTTAGAAAGGAATACACGGCAGCAAAACGGTCATAAGGGCAACCCGTCTCCAATGCAGGATTTCATCACGAATGCACAAAGATTAATCGACGAGAGCCGCAAAACACGCGAGTGGACGGGGACTGGCATCATCGGACCGTCCAAGTCAGAAGCAAAGCAAGTTACGCACAACTGGTCCCCTACGGAGTTGGAGATATTACAGTTTATCGAGTTATGGGCCAGTTATCAGAAGTTTCCGAAGCACTCGAGGCTTCAATGTTTTGGTTCCGCTATCCTGCGAGCCCTCGATAGGTATAAAGACGCAGAAACCCTCTCAGCATCAACGGGCTGGTCATTTTTACAAGAAGTGGGCTGGATACCGTCGTGGGAAATTCCTGCTCGGTACAGCATACGTTTTCCTGGTGTTGAGATCAAACCAGGGGGAGGTTATGTTCGACCTTACTTTGGCAACCTCGAACGTCACTTAAAGAGGGATGCCTTAGCCCCTTTTAGGAAGGGTTGGAAAAACACCACTGCCTATTGCATCGATTCCGAGTCCACCATGGATATCGACGATGCCGTGTCACTCGAACGGACTGCTGATCCCGATAAGTATTGGATTCATGTTCACGTAGCGGATCCGGCTGCTTCCATTCAAGCTGAGAGTCCGGTTGCTAAATATGCTGAACTGGTTCCAGAGACGATTTATCTACCTGGTCACTTTGAGCGTATGCTGCCCGGCAGCATTAGCCAAGACAGGTTTTCTCTCGCCCCAGATCGTAGCTGCTTAACCTTCAGTGCGCTGGTGGACAGAAATGGCACTATTTTGGAGCACAAGATTACCCCTGGGATTCTCAATAATGTTGTCTATATGACCAGTGAGGATGCTGCTTTGGCAATTGAAGATCGTAGAGAAGATCCCATTGTAGGAGAAGGGGAGGTGAAGCTGGGACCAATACCAAAGGCAAAGCCAGCCAACAGATCGATGACCCGGCCTGGGGATTTGAACAACAAGCAAAAGAATGAGCTAGAATTGCTTTCGAAACTGGGAAGAGCCATCCAAGCCCACAGGCTTAATAAGGGAGCCACCCCTTTCTTCCAGCCGCGTGCGGAGGCTCAAGCCTATTTTGACCATCTCCCACAGGAGGGTACAAGCAATACGCGATTCGTGACTGGGGACCCTTCAATCCGTATCGCGTATTTCCAACGCTCCGGTACTGACTTGGTCGAGAACGCCATGCGACTGGCAGGTGAGATTGCGGCTCAATGGTGCCACGATCGCGGAATCCCAATCCCCTTCCGTTCCCAGCCCCACGCTGTCAAGAACGCCGCTCTCATCCAGCAGTACACACGTGATGTGTTCTACCCACTCCTGAAAGCCGGAATCCGGCCACACGATAACCAGTGGCGTCACCTACGGTCCCTCATAGGCAGCGACGAGATCACTACCACGGCTGGTCCACACTTCACCCTCGGCGTCGACATGTACACCAAGGCGACCTCGCCGCTGCGGCGTTTCTCGGACCTGATCGTCCACTGGCAGATCCAAGCAGCCCTCGTGGAGGAGAACCGGCGGAGGGCGAGGCTGATCGGGAACACGGACGACTCGTTCCTGCCCTTCAGCCGCGAGCGGCTCGACCGCATGCTGCCCATGATCCGGGTGCGCGAGAAGCAGGCGCGCGCACTGGCGAGCGGGGACGGCGGCGACCAGTGGATCCTGCAGGCGCTGGTGCGCGCGTGGCGGTTCGGCGAGGCCGCGCTGCCCGATACGTTCCGCTTCAGCGTCCTGCA
>JAOXNQ010000001.1:3960460-3994299 GCA_028571165.1 Hypoxylon perforatum
CGGCGCGTCGCTGCGCCGCAGCCGCCGTGCTCGACGTGGGCTCGCCGAAGATGTGTGGCGTCACATAGTCCGTCAGGTGGGTGCCGAAACAGAACAGAGAGGTGTAAAAGAGATAAGGGTGTCTGAAGCCCCGCGGGGACAGCGCGTATGCGAGGAGGAAGGCGGAGCCCGACACGGCCGTCAGGGCGTTGAGGTGGGTTGATGCCGTCGATGCGAGAGATCGGAATGCCTTGGCCGCGGAGGAGGCCGAGGGGAGTTCGAGCAGCGACGGGATCGTCAGAGCCGAGAGGGTGTAGGAAGTACCCTATTTTCGATATGTTAGAACAAGGTGTAGGAGTAGATATGTGATTTAGGAGTTGGCAATGGGTTATCTCGCTTCTTGCGTGGTTCATCGTGAACGTTGGCTGAGCGCGGGGAACCCATGGAGGGGCAATTCCGGAGGATGACGAGAGAACTTACCGTCAAGAGACCCAACGAGACTGTGCCTACGAACTTGAGAATGGACACCTTTCTTGATGCCATGATGACTGTGGATATAGACAACTAAGTGCCGATGAAGGGTATGAAATTTGGGATATAGGATGCTAGGCTTGGTGTAAAGATGTAGAAAGTCGCATGAAAGGGTTCAGTCAACCAAGATGGTGTGTGTGGATCGGGCATATGCTGCGTTGTCTCTCAGCTACCTACCCACGCACGTACAGCAACAGAAATAAGATTATGCCGCAAAAAGTAACCGGCTATGGTGACTATTTAGCAAATAATAATGAATGATTCAAGGTATTGGCTGTACTCGAACTGGTGGGCACGAGTCCTGACCGTTGGAGGGGAGGAAACTTGACAATGAGCGACTTGACTCTACCGCTTTTGGGCTTTGGGTGACTCGGTCTTGGGGGCCTTACTAGCTGGGGATTTGCAAATAGCATATCTGGGGTACGCAATTGGTCCGAGCTTTAACGATTAAGGCTAGCTAACGTTCTGCGGGCGCGGCCTCTAATGCCGAAATGGAAGCAAATGGGGCTTTGTTGGAGATGCCGCTTATGTACATGTTACACACGGTTATGTGCATGCGACGAGGTGGATTTCGGTGCTTCCAAGCCGAGGCATCTCATCCATCTCATCCATCTCATCCTACCTCCTTAGCACCTATGCCCTTGCATCTTACAAGCAATTATATATTTCAGTCTCTTTGCTTCAATTCTGAGGTATGATTCATGAAGATTACTACGTCGAATCTACTGTCTATTGTACCTAAATAAATCTGATCAAATCCTAAAGTTACACGTTAATACTACTACAGAGAGGTGCTATCGTAGGCTCTCTATCACACCATGTCTATCCCGCCATCCAAGTATGTAAGCAACGTATGGAAGCAAGGAATATTTGGTTAGTTTCACAGATAAATCACCCAGTAGCACGACTGACTCCCAGTACTGTAGATGGCCGTGTTGTATTTGTGACCGGTGGTGCCGGTACCATTTGCAGCGCGCAGACAAGAGCTCTAGTACATCTTGGAGCTGACGCCTGCATCATCGGCCGCAACCAACAAAAGACAGAAGACGCCGCTAAGGATATCGCGACAGCACGAAAAGGTGCAAAAGTCATCGGAATCGGCGGGTGTGACGTAAGAAATGTACGAGTGGCGTTGTCCCTGTGCTATCTTACCACCTAAGTAAATACTGACCATGTAACAGCCAGAGAGCCTAGTCAAGGCCGCTGAAAGATGTGTGAAAGAACTCGGCGCTATTGACTTTGTTATGTAGGATACTCTCATCAAGCCCAACTCGGATCATTGAACTAACTTGGTTTCTAGCGCCGGTGCTGCAGGCAACTTCGTAGCTCCTATATCGTCTCTCACATCCAATGGTTTCAAAACTGTCATGGAAATTGACGTGCTCGGAACGTATAACACCGTCAAGGCCACTATACCATATCTCATCGAATCAGCCAAGAGGAACAAGACGAATGAGAACGGCTTGACGGGAGGAAGGATCATCTACGTATCTGCAACTTTCCATTACACCGGAATGCCAATGCAGGCCCACGTGATGGCGGCGAAAGCTTCCGTCGACTCTATCATGGCTTCCGTAGCTTTGGAGTACGGCCCGTACGGCGTAACGTCCAACGTCATCGCTCCTGGTGGAATCGAAGGAACCGAAGGCCTGGAGAGGCTCTCGAGCAGCAAGGATCTTAAGGCAGCCTCATCTGGCATCCCTCTAGGTCGATTCGGCACGATTCGAGATATTGCAGACTCGACTGTCTATCTCTTCAGCGACGCGGGCAACTACGTCACCGGCGAGGTTCTCGTAGTAGATGGTGCCGACTGGAGGAATAAGGGTCTTGGCGTTGGCTTGGACGTTGGTATGAAGTATCCCGACTATCTGCTGAAGGGCGAGTTCTCTAAACACATTAAAACTGGGAGAAAGGAGAAATCAAAGCTGTAGATAGCCCAAACTTGCCATTAGTACCAAGTAGCAATTCGGCGGACACAATTGCTGCGCTTGTCAGGTCAAGGGTGGCCTAGAGGAACGTTTTTGAAATGTACGTTAAGTCGCGTGTAATTGGAACTTGAGGTTACAGAGCAGGCGTGATAGGGAACACATATGAATGCTATATGCAGATAAAGTTATCCCCACGGAAGACTTTTATAAATGAACGTATAGCCTACTTAAGGACGTATGGACTCACAAGGCATCAAATAAAAACTGATCTGAAATTAATTGACTTCTATCAGGATCTAGCCTTTTACCCGTAGAATAGGGGTTGCCTCATAGGGGTAAGGTATCTATCTGCCTATGATTCTTAACATCATTATTTTCATTTCTCAAGGGTTCTGTTCGAACGATGTTTACCCAGAATAAGAGTTCCAAGGCTGGAAATTCAAAGGACTGAAAGTTTCACATTGTGATCTCGAGGTAAACTATGGCTGGGGCTGGGTTGGCAGCGGTATAAGTTCGTCACGTAATGGGCTAATCGCTAATTGGATATCTTCCTCTTCGAGGGCTTTCCAGATCGTGCGATACAGCAGTGTAGAAATAACAGGCATTACGGTTAAGCTTCCAATGGTCAGTCTTAGGCTTTAAAAGACAAATCCCCTTTCCATTCCGTCCTATGCCCACTACCATCATCGGCGAACTTAGAAGCGCATTACCTGTGGCTATAACTTAGGAACCGCCGATGAAACACTTACGATGAGTCGCCCGGCTTAAGCTGTCCGCTCTTAGGCCACAGGTAATTTACCCACTTGAGCATCGACGTAAACATCTCTTTTTTTGAGTTGGAAGCACGGCGGTATATTACCGACGACTGTAGACAGCGAATCGGATCCTCTAGTTGAATTTATCCGTCTGAGATAGGAGGCATAGGTAAAAAGGCTAACCCATCCCTAATCATAAACTAACTAGCTAACAGCGCCCCATTTACAAGGACCCCCATCCCTAAGACTATCAAGAGCGCCCGGGTTGCTTTTATGGTGTTTGCCCCCCCCCCCTCATGGACCCCGGGGTTAGTCTTAGGCAAGAGAAAGTGTTGAGAAGTTACAGTGGTGTTCGTAGGTCTCAAGTAGGTTTTGTGAGTATGACGCCAATTTTCTGTATACGAAAGTATACGGTCCACATTGAGACACATGTTGTGTATATACCGCCTTCAAAGACGCTGGGCGTTCTAACTGAAGTTATAGAGCCGCATGAGTCACCATGTTCACTTCCATGTCTGGACGAATGCTAGTTATTTGGCTTTGCAGGCATCGTTAGCTTACGCCCCTGAGCCCTATATTTTCTACAGCTGATCGGAAATGCGGACCCACGAACGGCAGAAAGTACAAAAGGGAGTGCTTTGTCGAGGGTTTAATGGATGCGGGTTTGATGAGAAGCTGGACAAGAGCAAGGCCTCTCGAGTGTGAAAGACGGCAGGGCAGTTGTCGAATATTGCGAGTTCAACTGTTCTAAAGATGTATTCCTGGCGTTCTTGTAGGAACTCTACAAGTTCTTTGTGTTCATACTCTATTAAGGGTGGGACATGTATAAATCATATAAAATGCTCTTTGTTCACTTGTCCCTTTGTTCCTAACCCACTATGTATCGGCCGATATAGGAGCACAAAGAAACTCATCATATAGATAAATTTGCAAAATGCGGATGTGCTTCCCGACGTTACCGTCGTAACAAATACCTGTTTTCAAAGCTATATATTCCAATCTGCGGCACTATGCCACCTACGGAGCTTCAGGTTAGCAAATCACATAAAGGTTGCCTAATGGATGCGGTCCATAGATGTAATATGTTAGATAAAGTATATGGAATCTAACTACGGTAAGTGCCAAAAATTACATGAGATCCCGCGATCAACTAATGAAAGATGATAAAGTATGCTCCACTAGCATTGGCAACTAAGCATAACTCGGTTATGGACCAAAGTGGTGTATAACGCCTGGTTAGCTCGGTTAAGATGAGAAGTGTTCGCTGAGATATTTACTCATTAGGCGAGAGGTGGGATTAGTGGCGCCTATTTTCTAAATGCCACCTCGGTTATTCTCGTGGATCAAGGCGTCGGACTTAGCACTACTAGATTCATCATCGCTACGCTGGTCGTCGTATCGATCATTGTCATCACTAGTAGTGGCCGCGGAGCTTGGATCTCTTCTTGTCTCGGAGAGTCTTCAAATACTGCGAGCGCATTTTTTTCTCTCGCTTGTCTTGGAGCTCATCAAGCTTATCGGGGTTATACTCAAGCAGCTCCTTGCCTGATAGGCGTGGTTTCTTAGGAGCTGCGTTAGCTGCTTTGGTCTGTTTATGATGAGAGTTCTGGTGGGCGACATCCATATCCTTTTGGACTGGGTCGCTGATGGAGTAAGTATCTCCTCCCTTACGGTTTACGCCTCCGTTGCGATTCATGGTGAGCGATTTCAAGGGTTTGAAATTGACTTGTATCAATTTGTCTACAAATCTTGTTAAAGGTGTCTCTGGTCGAAATGTGCAGTCTACAGTCTTGTGAAAGGCGTGATTATCTCGAAGCAGGGTGGTGTGAGTAGTGAATATTTGGAAAATACTTTGCGAAAGTAGGCGCAACTTTATAAATTTTCATCAACACTTCAAACAATAAATGTTCATGCAAATGTTCATGAACGACATGCTGGCTGTTCAAGAGCAGTTACAAAAATAAAACAGTAAACAAAGACATTATTTGGATGCACCTTGGTCGTGTGTTCCTGATATGTTGTGGGAAAGAATGCTGTTCAAGTGATAAAGATAACACGGGACTGAAAGAGAAAAAGGCTGTTGAGTAAGTGATTACACTACTATCATGTAATCGTCTTCCGTCTGGCAAGTCCAGGGTGCTTACAGACCGGCCGGTGAGGTCTATTGGATCGGCAGTCGTTGGACTAACGGTGAAAAGGGAGAAAGAGACATCGAAGCCACGTGGTAGTTCTGCTTGGCATGATGCCGACTGGAATGCGGCTGCTAAGCTGATAACTTCCTTTTGCGTCACTTGCCTAGTTCAGGTTCTTTGTAAGCTTCCCTGACCTCGGACCTCAGGTCTGAGGGAAAATATGTATTCCTAGCCCCTGAAGCGCGGCAATATTTATAGGGCAACGATATAGTGTCAGACACTAGGTTGTCTATAATTAGGTCGTCGGAAGTCATCAGGGTACACTCGGGCTCACAGTTCATGTTCTATGAATACCCGATGCGGCGTACCTTTGGATGACCGAACTTGCCATGCTAAGGATAATAGGACTTATGTATTGTGCAGTGCCTGTCTATTCTGTTTAGCTGCGGAGAAGTCCACATGAAATTTCATCTACAGCAGTGCTGCAATGTAGCTTGTTCTCTTGTTCCACGGCTAGCAGACATATCTGATAATTCTTGACGAGGTTTATTAAAGTCGATTCACTTTCAGGGGGGAGAGAGTGTGTGTGAGAGAGACACTAAAGATAGGCTGATTGGGCAGCCGAAGAAAACAACTTGGTCGATTCAGATGGCTTCTGAGCGGATGGTCCGTTTACTTGAGAAATCGTAGAAATAATTGCTCAAGCGATCCTAGTCGTAAATTCGAGAATTTGTTACACTTCAGGAAGAATGATTAGGATTCGTTGGTCTATATACTGATAGAACGAAAATTGGTATCTTAGGTACGAGACTACATAACGAACAAGCAAATAATGGAGAACAAATAAATCCAACACGACGCCAACGTCGAATCGATCGCATGAGTGCCGCTTCCAAGGCCATCGCCGGGGTTTGCCTCTGGTTTGCTCGCGCCGATCCCGTCGTCATCGTCCGACGTGCCTGACTGCTGAATGACGGTCGCATCACCCGGCGCGAATAAAACGCCGACGCTATTGGCTGACTCGGCGTCGACCTCTTCAGGCGTGAGTAGAGGGTTGTTGACGGAGTCGCAAGGGGGGTTCCCGCCGGTGAACTCAATCTTATTCGTGACTGAGATCGGGACGTCGAAGATAGTATAGTGGTCCTCTCCGTTTAGACGGAAGTTTTGGCGAATCGATATCTAATGAGAAGGTTAGCAACTCGATTCTGGTGATTGCTCTGAAGGACTTAGTGGACCAACGTTGTAAGCCCCGCGGTCACTGTCCGCAGAGTCTGGTTTTCCGTCGCCGATGAGACAGGTCGGCCAGGTCCACTTCACGTGCTTGACGGTGCTTCCCGACTCGGACTGCATTATGTCTCCCAAAGTGACATCGTTCGTCGATGCCGTTCCGTTCGTTATCGTGAAATTCCTCCCAGTGTCATAGCTATAGAGGAAGATGGTGATGTTATTGATCCGACTGGGGCTGTCGTCCCCGTACGGAGGTAGTTGTAGCTTGCCGTTGGCAGTCACATCGAGAGCTACCTCGATAGTGTCCCCGCCTAGCGGGGTGCCTGGTTGAGGCGCATCGAGGACGGCGAAACCAGGCGTAAAGATTTGGCCATTAAATATTGTAAAGTCCAGCGCCGTCGTCTCGGCGATTAATGACGATAGGAATAGTGCAGAATGGAATAAAAGCTTCATTTAGGCTGGCTGTGTCTTACCAGAGACGCATTTACATATATATATAAGTAGAAAAGTGCTCGAGACTGCATGGGGACGGAGGTATCACATTACTAGGTGGGGAGCGTTGGATATTTAGCTGGTAAGCTATAAGATCATTGTTATTGGGTATATGTATAGTCAGAGGAATAATAGAAGAACAAGAGGAGGCAAACCCGGCAGCATTTAGAAATCTAGGTGATAATGCCCCTGATCTTGGCAAACGGATGAAGTTGGGACGGTTCCCGAGAGAAAGGATGATCCAGGGTCCCTTGCAGTCCAGAGGATGATTTAGGTGTACTCTAGCTCTTGAGAAAGAGACGCATTTTCGCTTCGATTTGCTAAGTGTTGGGACAGTAGAACGGCTACTTTTCGAGATTAGATTTCTGCTCACTATATGACCGTAAGATCAGTTATTTCTATCACAGATGGCTATAAGATGGTCGATGCTGAGTTAATATCGTATCGCCATGTTTTGGTCGGATTTCCCAGCCGAACTGCCACTCCTGGATGGAGAAGAAGGGGAGTTTTGGAATGACGATGAAGCTCCCCGGTGGTTTCAGATTTCTATGCGACATGCAATATGCGAGTGATTTGCACAGACCACTGCTTAATATTAAAGTGGCCAATCATCTGAGCGGAATGAGCTCCCGCGCCTTTGCAGATCCTTCTGCCGTAAAGATACTAGGGCACTTCCTTAGGTCGGGTAGTGGAGTCTGCATCGTTCAACTTCAGAGGTGCACCGAGCTGGGCTATATCGACAGAAGGGCGTACCACCTCCGTGTAAAACCCGATATCGTGGTAGGTGAAAAGGCAGAATTCTGATATAAAATGAAGTGTTCATAACAAGTGCTATAAACACTCTTCAGTTCTTCAAGCACCAGGTTCAGTTCTCCGATCCGATCGAAATCAATGCAAGCCACTTTTCTGATTCGTATACTTAGCCAAGTTCTGCGAGCATCTCTTTTCTAATTCCTTGGCTCCTAAATTGAGACTTTAAAGGGGCTACTTATCATGACGTGTCTACGTCGAGCATGGCCTTTGGCCAAAAGCTGCCATAGTTACACGAACCAACAGGCTTCACTTGCCCGACGATCATTTTCGTGTTCAAAGAAACTGGGTCGAGTATCGACCCCCGGCAATCTCTCAGCATTGAAGAGCCTCCTTAGGGTATCCGAAGAAGTCACAGATGCCTTAGCTACGAACAAGCCAGTGGTTGCGCTTGAGTCTACAATCTATACCCATGGGGCTCTAGGGAACGACTTGGATTTGGAGGGTGTTGTTCGCCGTAATGGTGGCGTGCCGGCTGTGGTTGGCATTCTGGGAGGCGTACCTACAGTTGGCCTCCTTCCCGAAGAAGTGGCCCGCATGGTTGAAGGTTCTCCAAAGAAGGTGTCTCGACGAGATATTGCCTACTTGGTTGGCATGGTATGTTTATAACCCTGTGGATCTGGTACCTCTTCATATCATGCTATAATCTTATGACTGAACATATTTCTATAGGGCATAGCCGGTAATAAGATTCACGGAGGAACAACTATTGCTGGCACTATGGTTCTGGCAAGGCTTGCCGGAATTCGAGTCTTTGGGACTGGGGGCCTCGGTGGCGTGCACCGTGGTGGCCATGAATCGCTTGATATCTCTGCCGACCTCACCGAGCTTGGGAGAACGAGAATGGCGGTGATTAGCAGTGGTTTTAAAGGGTTCCTGGACATTCCTAGAACGTTAGAGTATCTGGAAACCCAGGGCGCATTTGTGTCAACCTTCGCCGACGGCCGCACGGGAAGTGTGGACTTCCCGGCATTTTGGGCACGAGACAGTGGCGTCAAAAGCCCGTCTACTGTCTATGATGAGAAGCAAGCAGCTGCTATGATCTTGGCACAAGAAAGATTAGGCATTGAGTCGGGTTTGTTATTTGCTAACCCGATACCCGAAGAGTTTTCCATCGCTCGGACTGAGATGGACGCTATCATTGAACAAGCTGTCAATGAATCAATGCAGCAAGGCGCCCTTGGCAGCGAAAACACGCCATTCATCTTGACGAGGATCAGAGAGCTTACCGATGGCAGAAGTGTACTGGCGAACAAAGTCTTGGTACGAGCAAATGTAGAGCGGGCTACCAAGATAGCTGTTGCGCTTTCGCAACTTGTTGCCGGCGACTCTGTATCATCTAATAAACTGTGAGCTTTGGGCTCTTTCGGATTGTAGTCACAAGATCTAACTTGTAGATTGCAGGGTGAAGCAGCAAAATAGCACCCAAATACTTAAAAAGGATGACTGGGTGGACGAAACGCTGGGACAGCCCAAGGTAAGAATATCTGTTTTGTAGCTATATTCTAAAATTGTGGATTGAATAGAAAACTAAGATATTTATGATTCTTGAGCTCGGCTAATGATAATAGATCGTTTCAGAAGCTGATGTTCTCGTTGCTGGTTCCGTGGCTGTAGACTTGAATTGCGACTATGTTGGCGAAGACTCGCTAGAACACCCGGCGCCTCACCTTCATACGTCTAATCCAGCTCATATCGGCCAGTCTATTGGGGGCGTTGGTCGCAATGTGGCGCTTGCAGCTCAGAAAGCCATGCAAAGCTCCAAAGTGCGACTTTGTAGTATGATCAGCGACGACTTGTAAGTTATAGAAGCCAGTTTCTAATGCCTTATCCGCTTACCTTATCATAGGGCCGGATCGACTATAATATCATCAATGGAAGCAAGCGGGATGGATACATCGTGCATTAAGCAATTGAGTCGCGATCACTATCCTGCCAGCCGAACTGCACAGTACGTAGCCGTTAACGATGCCGGTAAAAACTTGGTTCTTGGCATGGCAGATATGGGCATATTTACGGCGCACTCGTTTCCGGACTATTGGACCTCCACAGTGAAGGCGTCGAAGCCAAAGTGGCTTGTGGTAGACGGGAATTGGGCAGACCGTGACATCCGAGCTTGGATACAGGCCGGTAAGCAGAACAATGCCTGTGTGGCCTTTGAACCCGTTTCAAATGAGAAATCAGCCCGTTTGTTCTGCAATGAAAGAAACTTGGAAAGTCTAGGAACCTTCCCAAACCCTGGTGTTGATTTAGCAACACCGAATCAATACGAGTTGGCAGCAATGCACGCGGCCGCGCAACGAAACGAATACTTCGAAGACCCACGATGGTGGGAGACCATCGATGCTTTCGGCATGAGAGGAGCTAGAGATCGATTCGTCAAGCTCACGTCTGTTAGTATGGCGGATGCCGGTATCCCGCAGCAAGCCATTCAACTTCTCCCGTACATCCCGACCATCATCACAAAATTGGGCAGCCACGGCGCTCTGTTGACGACAATTCTGGGGAAAGATGACCCGCGCCTTTTCGACTCAGCATCTGAGAAGTTCATTCTCTCGAGGTGTATTAGTAACCATCCTGAGGTTGGAGGTGTTTATATGAGATTATTCCCAGTAGTGGAAGAGGTGGACGACGTAGTATCAGTGAATGGAGTCGGCGACACATTTCTCGGCGTGCTGATTGCGGGCTTGGCGCAAGGGGCAAGGGTTGAGAATCTCATCAACATTGCTCAAAAGGGCGCCACCCTGACGCTTCGCAGCTCTCAGTCCGTGAGTGATGATTTAGGCATTCTGAGGAGCGAGATTATTGCCGCGGCCGCGAGAGCCACCTCTTAAAAAATCGCGATGGCATTGTTGGATTTTCTTGATGGGCTTTGTAGGTAGGTAGTTCAGTAAAAGAAAAGCACAAGGAACTCGACATCTGCACCCCTTTCTTATGAGGTAGGAGGTATATTGATAGTGGGGGTCTTGTCGAGGCTGAAGTGGGGGACCCCTGACGGTACGTACCATTATACAGGGATTAGAGTTTAGAGGTGGAACCAAATGCAAGGCTACTGGAGGAAGAAAAAAAAATTATTCAAGATGCCAGGGTCTTTTCTCTTTTGCCCATAATCTCAACGACTGAATCAACTCCTTAGCCATAATGCCTCCAAGCCACCCAATTGACACAATGGACAACGACGATCCTGTGTTGTCTTCCAGCGAAGAGGAACCCGACTTTGCTAGCGACGAAGAAGAAACTGTACCGCGAAACCGAAAAGCACAGACAATCGACAAGGACTCGGACGAAGAAGAACTCGAACGATTTGTACTTGGAGACACAGCGAATTTCCGCGAAAATTTGTTTAGAGATGAATCAAGATCTGCTGGTGCAAATGGTCGTTTAGGCCGCCTTGACGACGGAGAAGAAAGCGAGCCTGAATCTGGACTAGAAGAAATTGACGATGCAGATCTCTTCACCTTTGATACTGGAAGTGCGGTACCAAGCGGCGATAAAAAACTTCCCGCAGCAACTGTCGCCAGGATCGAGGATGCTCCTGAAAAGGATATCCCCGCGTGGGAGGATAGCGACGACGAGCGGTTGACAATCTCGCTAGCGAATACAAGCCAACTGCGAAAACTTCGGATTAGCGAAGCAGAGGATGTCATTAGCGGCACCGAGTATACCAGAAGGCTACGACAGCAGTATCTGCGGCTAAATCCTATACCCGACTGGGCACGAGAGGCTGAAGGACGCCCGGCGAAGCGTCGGCGTCGATCATCGGCAGCAAGTGATTCGGACATATCAGATGATGCAACCGGTAATGACGACGCTGAAGCATCTGCGCTGCCACTCGATGCATTCCTTCGAGACGCTAGTGCATTAAAAGACCGCGCTGCCCCGGGTGTAAGAAAGCTTCGTCCTGAAGTTATCGATATCCAGAGATCTCGAGATATACCCGACACGCATAAAGAAGAGGTTACCTCTCTTGCTTTCCACCCGGAGTACCCGGTTCTGTTATCTTCTAGCACGTCTTCTGTAATGCATCTACATCACATCGCACCAACAGCTCATCCAACGCCAAATCCCCTCTTGACATCCGCGCAAGTCAAACATGTGCCTGTGCGAAGAGCTCAATTTCTATACCCTAACGGTGACAAAATCTTCTTTGCTGGAAGGCGGCGATATATCCACTCATGGGATTTGGCAACTGGCACAATACAAAAGACAAGCCAAATGCAGGGCCACCAGTTGGAACAGAGGACGTGGGAGCGATTCAGGATCAGTCCCTGTGGGCAATATATCGGATTCATTGCTTCAACGAGGAAGGGTGGTGGTATCATTAATATTCTCAACGTCAACACGATGCAATGGATCGCAGCCGCTAGGCTGGATAGCCGTGGTGGTATCATTGATTTCACTTGGTGGAGCAATAGTAATGGCCTTACGATCCTGGGTAAAGGTGGCCAAGTGGGCGAATGGAGTATGGCTTCAAGGCGTTTCCTGGGAATCTGGAATGATGAAGGATCCAACGGTGCAACCGCTCTGGCACTAGGAGGCCGCAACGGACCGGTTCTCCTCGGCGGGGACCGGTGGATTGCAATTGGTTCTAATAGCGGCGTCACGAACATATATGATCGACAGACTTTGATATTACCTTCATCAGATGAGGAGCTGGACATTAAAGAGCGGCCCGAACCGACACGAACGTTTATGCAACTCACAACACCTGTTACGGTCCTCACCTTTAGCCCTGATGGGCAACTGTTGGCTTTCGGTAGTAAACACAAGAAAGACGCGTTACGTTTGGCACACTTGCCAAGCTGTACAGTCTACAGAAACTGGCCTACGGACCAGACACCGCTTGGCAGAATCTCAGATGTGGCATTTGGAAAGAAGAGTGACTTATTGGCTGTTGGTAATGATATGGGCAAGATAAGATTATGGGAGATTCGAAGCTAGAGATAGGTGTCATAGTCTCAGAAATATTGCAGTCTAACCCCAACAAACATCACTCAAAATTTCCCTTAGCGACCGCTAGAACCATGACCTTCTTTCTTATAGACGCTCAAGAACCACCCCGTTTGTTGTGATTTCGACGTCCCGGACTAAAAATGTGCGCCAAAAGCCTCCGAAGGGGACTTCCCTTGGGTATCGCCTTCTTGGGATAGAATTTCTCCTCCTCTTTTGTGTATTGGGAAAGCAGAACTTCGTTGTTGAAACGACGTATTGGACGGCCGTTATCGATATCGTCGAGATAGTCCTCTATATTCACCCAGACAGGGTCAAGAGCCTTAAAAGGGGGCAAAGGTGTTAATGACGGTTGTAGGGTGAGGTGGGCCTGGACGTTTACATACCTTTCGACATTGATTTTTGCTAGTAAACTCCTGGGTAAAGCCCAAGTCGGCCATCAAGCGTTTCCAGTCAGTGAGCTCTCCTGGCCCGAAATATGCTTTCCATCTTTCCACGATTTCTTCTTTTTTCTGCTTGGCAGTCTTTTCCGGGGCAGCAGAAACGGCGGCTTGCTTGCTCTTCTTTTTTGCCATAGTTGGTGGTGTTGATGTATGACTTAGATTTACACTTTGAGCACAATTAAGTTACTGATGTTCGTGCTCGTCGCTAATAGTTTTGAAGGCCAGGAGTTGACTTTAAGCTATTGGCTATATAGCTTATAACTACGAAAAGAGAGCATCTTGCTACAAGGTGTTGGGTATTCTGAACATAACCTGTTTCAAGTCTCGGATTCCTTTATTTCTGTTTGTGTGCATGTTTCTGGTTGGTCCTAACCCCGTCGCATGCAGACCGAGCCGGCCTACATACGGGACCATCAAGATAGACCTTATCCATAGGTCTCTTCAGGCGGAAGGTACCCCAAACATCACCAACGGAAAGGAGAGTGCAATTTAGGACATTGAGTCGTGCGAAGTGAGCAGTCATATAGCGATAACGTGGCATTGGGCGGCACAACTCGTAGGATGGTGAGGCTGTACCGAGACAACCTACTCTAATTGAAGGAGACTCTGCATCTGCAAAGCAACCTTACCTGGCCTATTGAATTAAGGTCTTAAGGAAACTGTTGGCTGTCACTGTTTCTTTTCGTCCATACACATATCTAAATATGCGCACGCGACTAACTCGAGGACCAACCGTGGAGCTTCACATTCAAACCAACTACCAATAAACGATATGCGGTTGCTTAACAAAATTGTCATATGAGCGACTGTGTTGGCTTTACTTAACACTCGTTTATTTCCAGTGTACCTAGTCTTGTCTGTTCTTGCCACTTAAATTTTCGTCATTTTGTGACTTCA
This sequence comes from Hypoxylon perforatum, assembly GCA_028571165.1. Lineage (NCBI taxonomy): Eukaryota > Fungi > Ascomycota > Sordariomycetes > Xylariales > Hypoxylaceae > Hypoxylon > Hypoxylon perforatum. The sequence continues at coordinate 3,974,605 of JAOXNQ010000001.1, forward strand.
GTTAGGCTTTGATCTGAATGTTACCAAGTCTTGAGGGTTGCAGTTAAAATTAGGAGGGTCCATCCGTGGTCCCAGGTAATCGGGTCGCGGTTGCCGGGAACCACCGAAGACTGGTACCGCGACAAAAAATTCCACCGGCGCGTCTACAGAATGAATCGGCAGGCATTTGCGCTAATAAGCTTAAGACAGAAAAAAATTCAATGTTGATAATGTCACTAGGTAATTATTAGCCTCTTAGCCCCCTGTGGATAAATACTTATTGCCAGATTTATAGACACAGAAGCTTCCTATATTTCCGACGCTGCTACCCAAGGCATGTATATTTCGCTCAGACAAATTTTGATCGCTAAAACCCATGCCATGTGTATCCTCTTCATCGGATCTGAAATCGATCGCCCCAAGTGTTGGCACGAACATATGCGGGTTTCAGTCTTGCGTCTTTAAAACTTGACACTATCAGCCGTGAAATAAGAGACGTCTTACTCGTCAGCAATGGACGAATGAGAATCACACCACTGCGCTGTTCCCACTGCTCCCACTGCTCCCACTACACGCGCAGTTTTGGAAGTAAAGAAGCAAAGTCGTATGGAGACCCAACCGGGGGCCGCCGCCTTAAAATATGGTGTGTTGTCTGCGGGCGATTTGCTGATTGGCTTCGTTCCAGCCCGTCAGCCCGTCCAGCTTTCCATCGTCTTCCTACCTAACCCGCAATTCCCGACTCTGCTCCGGCTAATGCTCTAGGACGCGTCGGTGGTGTGCATAGCATAGTGGATTATGCCTTAGTCTCTCGAGTTCCACCTCAATAACAGGGCATGAAATGCCACAGGAACTGGGCTAAGAGTTCCACATGGGGGAATGGAGGAGATGAATTTCTCCATCACACCACCCAACCACCTAACCATCCAACCCCTCGCGTGGCTTGCGACGCGGGTGAGTGGACCTTGCTAATGCCTATGCTCGTAATGTGTGGGCTGTTATGCGCCCTACCCTAGGCCGACAGCCACGATTACCGATTCGCCTGGCCCTGCTGGTCTATTTCTCACCTATAGAATATGTGCATCATGGCTTTCTTCTTTTCTTTTAATTCACTCCAGCAGCGGGCATGTTCCAGTGTCTATTCATTTGTTGTCCTGCCAGAAATAGGGTGTGTAGAACGGTAGAATGGCGTCTGACACGCCTAAGCGAAAGCCTAAGTCGGGGGCTCTCCCCGGAAAGTTCAGAACCTTCGTCAGTGATATGAAGAAATTCAAGATTCACCGTCGAGATAGAAAGAAGAGCGACGGCGAGAGCGAAAGCGATAGAGTTATGACAGATCCCGTCTTTGTACCACCGGCCCCTCAGGCCCCTGAGGCGAGAACTGTCTCCGCGCCTAATTCTCTGTTCGTGGGGAATCTCGCCGTTCAGGTTACCGTCACCTTCGACGAACCGCTGAGTTACTCATATAGCCGCACATATGAAGCCTCGCCATCACTACAGGCTACCGAAACGCTATGCCAGGGCCTCCTGCGGCGCATCGACCATTGCTGCTATGAGATGATCACCCGAAAGGACGCGACCGCCATGGAATACGCGGCTGCCAGCGGTCCAGACAAGCCGTTGAGATTTGAGATCCAGATCGATATTATCCGAGGCTGGTCTGAGATCTGGGCTTCTAGGACGTTCAAATCATACCAAAAACAGCCCCTGACAGCAGAAGCCGCAAGCCAAATCATCCTATCGACTCATTATATAGTAGGGTTATTCCTGAGACGCCATGACAACGGATTTGTCTGGAAGGGAGGCCCGGTGCGGGACGACCCGTCACAAGAGCTAGGGAAATTCCCACACCGCGCCGGCCGTGTTCAGCCTATGTCATGTGTGCCGCGCTTCTATTTCCTCGAGAGGCCGCAGACTTTCGAGTCCATTCCTGGCTACTCCATCAACTTCTCCTTCACGAGCCGATGCCAGCGGCGGAAACAACCAGAGTGGCATACAACAGTTGAAGTCAATAGCCACCAAACAGCGCCCTTGAACTCAATAGGGGCCGAAAGTTTGTTCTTTGAGGCATCTTACGCTTTGGAAGGCGCTTTAAGAGCAGAAAGGCATGCATTTGAGGCCGTACATCGTCTATGCGCAAGCGTAGATGGGTGTAAAAACTGTCGACATCACGATAATGATGGCTTGGAACTGAAAGTCTCAATCCAGAACAACCTTGGACCTCAATTCCCTGATCTAGAACGAATCATACACTGCAGCAGCAACCTTTCCTTCCACTCTGACGTCCAAAACTGCTTTAGCTTTGTCAAGAGGGTAGAATCTGCTCTATCTAGGACTCGAGACGACGCCGACGACACGATCAGCCGGATGAACGATCTCGAGTTTAGAGTCACAGAACTACGCGGTCGCGGTTGGTCCCTGGACGAACCACTCATTTTCGTCCTCGGGCCCTTTAAGTCCTTTTCCCAGCGGACCGTTTCGGCAATGCTTGATAGAATCCAGGCCGGCGTCGCAGATGTCCTCCGTAACAACGCTATATCCGTCCGAATGACGGCGCACAAGCGGGGACATTTCATCCTCGACAAAACACTTGTAGCTCGAGAACCCATCGAGCTCGGAGGGCATTCGAAGGCGAAATCGGCTCGAAAGTCCAAGGCTTATGTCATAGACCGGCTACGCCAGCGAATCGAACGAGATATCCAGATGGTCTGCAAAGATACCCTAGCACTCGATGACATAGAAAGGGAGATCAGAGCATCCGAAAGGGAAGCATGCGTAAAGAGTCCCGCTAGTCAAGATGAGGATGTGGATGCGGATGCGGACGTTGTCACCTCCTCAACAAGCGAATTTGAGGTCTCCGAGTCAGCCTCAAATGTTTCTATGGATCAACGTGATGATTCTACATACCCAAGCACGAATGCAGAGACCAGCCTTGCCGCGTCCATTTCGAAGAGCAACACGGACGAAGAGACTCCAGCGTGTGAAATCCCGGATTCCGAAACCCCTGGAACTGAAGGACTCACAACTTCGTCTGATACACGGCCCGAGCCTGTTCGGCGAACCTCAGAGCCTATACATTGCTCTAATACGGGTTCTCGAGCTTTTCCGCTGGTACCCGGCTTGGATGACTACATAGAACCTGATAGTTCTGGCTTTGAAGTGTCTTCTAGCGGGACAAATTCACGGGAGGCTATACCGAACCAGCCTGCGACCGACAATCTACCGACGCAGTCCTCCCGCCCAAGTACGCCCATGGATACTGAGGGGTCTGAACAAAAACATGCGGATTCAACGACGGATCTAGGGGAAGGAGATGGGTCGGCGCCAACCTACGAAGCTTCCATTACTTCATCAACGCCGAGCTTAATGTTTGGTGGCGACTCCTCCCCTAGCAGCAGTCTCCGTAAGTATATCCTGAGATCTCTCTCACTCGTCATTGTGATTCTTCTGGCGGCAGATTTTTATCTCTCCTGGGGCTGTTCGTAGCAATTATTAACACATGACGCTCTAGTGATAACGCCCAAGACCCATCGTTTAAGCACCGAGGCAGACTATCCCAAGAACGGCATCCTCGATAGCGATGACGAAGACAATAGAGACGCGGAGAGCATCAATTCCGAATCGCGGCAGGACGCGTCCAAGATCCTGCCTTTCCCCTCGCCCAAGTTACGACACGCCGCGAAAACAATACTATCGTCGCCACTCCGCGTCAGTCAGACAGTGCAAGAACAGAGCAGCGTTATTAGCATTCAAGAGAGTGGTGGAGCGCCGCTACATGATGGAACTGAAACCTCCAGCATCATCGTCGAGCCGAAAACATCATCTACTGGTCTGGGCATAGTCGAAGAGTCACCGCTATCTGAGATAAAAGACGATCCAGAAGCCGCTGCGCCAGTCAAGCTCGAGGTTGAACAAGACCTGAACCCTGGCGACTTTGGTAACGGCAACTCAGAACTCAAGGAAGATGTAATTATACCACCAATCGAAGTCGACGAAGTCAAACTCCCCATCCACGTCGAGCAGCCCGTCCCCGGTAACAGCGAAACCGACGACCCGGGCGACGCCGTCGAGGACGACTTCTCGCAGTCCAAACCAGACTTCATATTCTCGTCGCCTCTCGCGACGACGCCCGAGGGCTCGGTAATCGAAGAATTCGTCACGCCGACTACGCCCACCAGACTACGGGAAATAAGCCCGGACTCGTCTGAAGACGCGGACTTGTCTCCCGCCCCCTCGCCGCGGACCCAGAGGATGCTGCAGTCGCACCGTCGGTCCTTCGGCAGCGCGGGCATGCTGGGCTTCCACGAGCAGATGTTCGGGTCTGTTACTTTGCGCACGGCGCTGATGCGCTCACGCCCCACGAACGAGTTCGGCGCTGCCGGCTCGCGCCCGGGGTCGCCGAAGAGGCCTGGGACCGCGATGTGATATGCCCACCTACCTACCTACCTATCTACCGAGGGCGTAGTAAATCTACTATCGACTCATTATCTTTTTCTCTTTCCTATCGTATCTAAGTTATTTGTTTTATCTATCTGCTATAGTAGGAGTTTACAGGTCATCGAAGTGCTCGTTACATGACTCTGGCGCAAATGGTGTTTTGGTTTATATAGCATTATGGGTGGGCATCGCGGCATGGACGAGGAAGGGGAAGGGGAACGATCAGCTACCTGCATGAGCATATAAGAGCGTCGGGGGGGGGGAGAGCATTGCATTGTATGTTGGTTGTATATCGAAAGAACAAAATATATAAAATAAGAAGAGCAATCATTAATCGAAATGAGATCCCTATTCGCTAACCTTTCGAGGTTTGAAGATACGTAAAGCTATCTCATACTGGTCACATATTCATATAGTGAAAGCGAGTGTCTTGAGCGGAATATCAAAGTATTAGTTACTAGTTTCATAGTATATACAATTTGAGACGAGAGGCTCAGTATACAATAACTCCCATATGGTACAATGGTGTACAGGTGCAATTCCAATGTCCTTTATGCGCCGCAATGCTTTTTTACCATCCTTAGTCCTATTTTCCCATTTGCCCCCTATTTGGAACCGTCAAATCAACGAAAGCCGTGGCATGAGCACGTTAAATTCATGACGACGCATTCTGTTCCTCCGCAGGTAGCGTGTATACCTCCAGGCCCGAGTTATCCTCCTTTATGCGCACGGACGCCTTGTCGCCCCTCCTGAGTTCGCCGCGGATGATCTTGTCGGCGAGGCCGTTGCTGATCTCGGTCGTGATGAGCCGGTTCAGCGGGCGGGCGCCGAACTTGGGATCGTACCCGCGCTCGGCGAGCCAGCCGCGGACGGCGTCGTCGACGTGGAGGGAGATGCGGCGGTCGTCGAGGCGCTCCTGCAGCTCGCGCAGGCGGATGTCGACGATGTCGCGCAGGGCGTCGAGGGTCAGGCGCTTGAAGACGATGAAGGAGTCAATGCGGTTCAGGAACTCGGGCGGGTAGCTGCTGCCGACGACGTCGAGGACCGCCTTGCGGACGTCGGAGCTGATCTCGCCGTCGGCCGTCTCGCTGTACGGGTGGTGGGCGTCGGCGCCCACGAGGATCTCGGCGCCGAGGTTCGACGTCAGCACGATGATGGTGTTGCGGAAGTCGACCTTGTGGCCCTGCGCGTCCGTCAGGTAGCCCTCGTCCAGGACCTGCAGGAGCAGCGCCGAGATGTCGCGGTGCGCCTTCTCGAACTCGTCGAAGAGGAGCACCGCGTATGGCTTCCGTCGTACTGCTTCTGTGAGTTGGCCGGCATCATCGTAGCCCACGTAGCCGGACGGCGCGCCGATGAGTCGGGATATCGTGTGCTTTTCCTGGAATTCCGACATGTCGAACCGAACGACGGCGGATTCGGTAGAGAACAGGAAGCTGGCAAGCTTCTTGCATAGCTCTGTTTTTCCGACACCCGTGGGACCGAGGAAGAAGAAAGATGCGAGAGGACGATTATCTCCGCTCAAGCCGGCTCGCTGCATACGCACGGCGTCGGCGACGGCTTTCAGGGCTTCGTCTTGTCCGCGAACGGACTCTCGGAGCGTGTCTTCCATGTGTATTAATTTCTCGACGTGCCCGGAAGTTAATTTGGACACGGGAATTCCGGTAATTCTTGAGACAACATTTGCTATGTCATCAGCCGTCACCGAGTCGTGGATCAGGGTGTCGGGACCTTGAGCGTCCAAACCCTGTTCGCCCTCCTTGGGGAGCTTCTGTTCTAGATTCGGGATGACACCGAAGCGCAGCTCGGATGCACGAGCGAAGTTGCCTGACCTTTGTGCCTGGTCAAGTTCGATACGAGCCTTGTCTAGGTCCTCTTGAACCTTTTTCAGGGCATCGATTTCTCCTCTTTCCTTTTCCCATCTCTCCGACAGGGTCTTTTCTTCATCCTGCAACCTCTTCAGGTCTGCCTCAAGCTTCTCTCTTCTTTCGCGGCTGGCCACGTCTTTCTCTTTACGTAGACTTTCAAGCTCGATCTGAATTGTCATGATCTTCTGGTCGAGCCGCATTATATCCTCGGGCTTGCTCTCTTGCTGTAGTCGCAACGAGCTCGCTGCTTCATCCATCAAATCAATCGCCTTGTCAGGAAGGAACCGATCAGTGATGTAACGATTTGAATAGGTCGCAGCCGCTACGAGAGCGCCGTCGGTGATTCTGACACCGTGGTGAACTTCATACTTATCTTTTATACCTCGAAGTATACTTATCGTATCTTCAACCGTAGGTTCGTTGACTAAGATTGGCTGGAATCGCCTAGCCAATGCCACATCCTTCTCGATTAGCCGATACTCGGCCAGAGTGGTAGCACCGCAGCATTGCAGTTCTCCTCTGGACAATGCCGGCTTGAGCAAATTCGAGGCATCGATCGAGCCTTCGGCCTTTCCGAGACCTAGAAGAGTATGTAACTCATCGATAAAAAGAATGACCTCTCCGTGCGCTTCTTGGACTTCCGTCAAGACTTTCTTCAGCCGTTCCTCGAAGTCACCCCGGAACTTGGCTCCAGCAATGAGCGATCCCAAATCTAATGATATAACTCTTTTATTCTTTATGCTTTCTGGGACATCGCCTCGTACTATGCGCAGCGCTAGGCCTTCTAAGATGGCCGTCTTTCCCGTTCCTGCGCTTCCGATCAAGACCGGGTTGTTCTTTGTACGCCGCGACAGAACTTGGATCGTTCGTTGGATCTCAGCATCCCTGCCAATAACAGGGTCTAATTTTCCATCTCTCGCTCGCGCTGTAAGATCGATTCCGAATTGTTCCAAGGCCGGTTTCTCAGGCTCACCGCCCAGGTTCATTCGATGGGTACCGCCCGGTGGATGAGGTCTGCCATTCGCATAGCTTCGAAATGTGGGCGTTGGTAGAGTAATGGGGGGTATTACTTTTGCTGTGCCGATAAGCGCAGCTCTCGAAAGCTGTGAAGGTGCCGCACTGAGTCGTGCGAGACCCCTCGATGGGGCGCCCGCGACTCGTTGCGAATAGTTGAGGAATTGTCTTCTAGCTAACATCGTGAGAAAGTAAGTAGACAGTTGAAAGGTTAGGGATTCAACAGTAAAGAGATCCCAAGAAAGTCAAGAGGCTTCTCTTGTATAGAAAATCATGTCACTAGATTCAGATGGTTCCCGAACATCACGAGAGCTCCTGTCGCTAGCTCTGGACCTTTCTCGAAGTGTCGAACCACAGCTATAGCTCCAGTTATCGTTTGTTATCGATAAGAAGGTACTCGATTTAGTTCTATTGAAATTCCTCGGTCAATGTGGTGGCAAGCTGTGGCGTCAATTCTAGACCTGTGGCTTTAGTATGGAACCGTGCCTGAGATCAGTGCACCCGTTGGGCAGGTGAAGGGCAAGTAGAGAGGTAGGTAGGTGGGGGAATTGTGGCTGGTTTCCGGGTGATTTGGCATTCGAAAAAATTCAAAATACGTCCCGCCAATACTCAAACCCCACCTTGACAACTTCCTATTTCTTCACCAGCTTTCGTTTTTCTTCCAAGATACCCCGAGATTCATTCTACAGATTCTCTTCTCTCATTTATTCCGCACAGACAAGATGGGTTTCACTGATCTGCTCACCGACGCTGGTTCAGCCGGTACGTTAATGTCCACAGAAGCATTTTCTGTTCCCCTATTGCCCCAGCGCGGGGTCTTGGGTTTATCACGAATCTTATGGTCGAGCGTTACGGACTCGAAGTGCGGCTAACAACCAACGCAGTGCTTAACAGCTGGTTGACCACCCGATCATATGTCACTGGGTAAGTCATCCACATCCATCATCTCTTCAGCGCGAGCGCCTTTGTCGAGTACGACTCTCAGATAGTGTACCATCTGTTGCGCCCCTCCCGCATCGTACATGCCCTGCGAGCCCAATTACCCACCTTTTCATGATGAGAAACGTTGGTCCGTGTTTCTGAGCAGACTCAAGACCTGTCAATGAGGACAAATACAATAGCACTCTGTGCATCTCTGATTATACCTTCTATTACCGAAGTTCTTCATCCTGGCGCATGGTTTATCAATATGTATAAAGAACTTGCCACTGACTCATCCTTCATAGTTACGCTCCCTCCCAAGCGGATGTTGCCGTCTTCAAGGCCCTCAGCTCCACCCCCGCTGCCGACAAGTACCCCCATGCTGCCCGATGGTACAAGCACATCGCCTCTTTCGAGGATGAATTTGCGACTCTGCCTGGTGATGCCTCCAAGCCCTACACCGTTTACGGCCCCGAGGTCGCTGCCGTTACCCTAAACCCCGCCAAGGCACCTGCCACTGAGGAGGCCGCCGAGGAGGATGATGTCGACCTATTCGGCAGTGATGACGAGGAGGAAGACGCTGAAGCCGTCCGCGTCCGTGAGGAGCGTCTGGCTGCCTACAAGGCAAAGAAGGAACTCAAGCCTAAGATCGCCGCCAAGTCTATGGTTACCTTGGATGTTAAGCCTTGGGGTAAGATTGCGAAGGTTAACTATAGCTTAAAAAATCCGTTACTAACAAATCAACCATAGATGACGAGACCGACATGGGCGCTCTCGAGGCTGCCGTCCGTGGAATTGAGAAGGATGGTCTAACCTGGGGTGCTAGCAAGTTGGTGCCCGTTGGTTACGGTGTCAAGAAGCTACAGATCAACTTCGTCGTAGAAGACGAGAAAGTCTCTGTTGATGACCTTCAGAGTGAGATCACAGAATTCGAGGACTACGTCCAATCTACCGATGTTGTAAGTGGCCTGTATATCCACAAGCCCCTAAAACATACTAATGAATTGAATAGGCCGCCATGATGAAGCTATAAAATGCAATTTATTAGAAAGCAACGTCGCCACACCCATACTCAATGCATGACGCACGACCTGAAAGCCACGAAGAACGGCTAATGATTATGATGAGTTTGGATGGGTGGCACAAGGTTGGGAAAAGAACTCTCACAAGATGACGATCGTAGAGGCCTAGGTATTTACACCTGAGCCCACAGCTAGATAATCGCAAGAGATGTCATTATGAGAGAACTTTCCCAAATACACATTTTAAGTTCCTTAGTCTTGTTTTGTGATCATTAGCTCTAGTTGCAAATTTGATTGGACTCTAATAAAGCTCACGATACTATACCTTAGTAGATACTTAAGTAAGTAGGCATCGATTTACTAAAAATTCAAGAATTTGGTTCAGGGACATACTCGTCCCTAGAGTAGCACTTCATTTAGCACGTTCAATTTTGCCTACCTACCCAATTTTCCCTCATCATGTTGGGTATCTATCTTTCATATCTTAGATTGTTTTTTTATAGATTTTCAAATTTGTCCCTTATTTTTCTCTATTCCTACCTACCTTCCCGCACGTGAGCGCACTTTTATACTACGGACCCCTCTATTTTAGTGGTGGAAGAGCCGAGTGTTCTGCTCCACGAAGACGATGCCGAGCTTTTCGGCCGTCGCGTAAACAGCAGAGTCATTCTGACTGCCACCGGGAGCCGCCACGTACTTGGCGCCAGAACGATGCGCGCGGTATATGTTATCGATGAAGGGGAACTTAATTTAATATTAGTATTCAAGTCACCAGAATATCGTACAGTAGGGGGGGAGGGGGGAAAGGGGGGTTTCTTACGAAGGCGTCGCTGGAGACAGCGACATCGCCCAACTTGCTGAGCCAACCGTTGCGCTCTTCTTCGGTAAATGCCGCCGGAACCTCCTCAAAGACGGCCTCAAATTGTTCGCGCTCGGGTCCGTCCTTGGGGAGTTCGCCGCTGACAAGCAGATCGATGGCATTGCTCTTGTCGGGTCTCTTGGTGCCCTTCTTCCACTTGATACCTAGGACGCGGGGGTGGAAGCGCAGCCACCAGTTATCGGCTTTGTCACCAGCCAGACGAGTGCAGTGGATACGGGACTGCTGGCCAGCTCCGAGTCCGATAATTTGTCCGTCCTTGGCGTAGCACACCGAGTTGCTCTGCGTGTACTTCAGGGCAATCGTAGCAACGGTCAGATCTCGGGTAGCAGCTTCGGGCAGAGAAAAGTCCTTAGGTGTAACTGTGCGGGTGAAGGAAGCCGGCGAGATCTCAACGTCGTTACGGTGCTGGGTCAGAGTGACGCCATATACAGTCCTGAGCTCAGTAGGATCGGGCTGGTATTCAGGGTCCATCTGCAGCACGAGATACTTGCCGCCCTTCTTTTTCTTGAGGATCGCCAACGCGGCCTCCTCATAGCCAGGGGCAATCACACCATCCGATACCTCCTTGGAGATTATGCTTGCTGTCGGGACATCCACAATGTCACTCAGAGCAATGATATCTCCGAAACTGCTCATCCGGTCAGCGCCTCGTGCTCGAGCGTAAGCTTGAGCAAGCCCCGAGGTCTCAATTCCCTGAATATCATCAACGAAGTAGACCTTGCGCTCCTCAGCACTCAGAGGAACACCAATGGCAGCGCCTGCGGGCGAGACATGCTTGAAACTAGCAGCAGCGGGCTTTCCAAGAGCAGCCTTCAGCTCTTTGACAAGAGGCCAGCTGTTCAAGGCATCGAGCAGGTTGATGTAGCCAGGGGCGCCGCAAAGAACCTTGAATGGCAGGTTCGCGGATTTTGTGTAGGCAGCGGCGGGCTTTTGGTGGGGGTTGGCGCCATATCGAAGCGGCATGTATTGCTGCCCCTCACCAGCATATCGCGCACGGAAGAAACCAGAGATATAAGCATCGTAATCGGCCGTGTGTTCGAAAGCCTTGAGAGCGTATCTGTTGCGACTTTCTTCCTTGATCTCGCCAGCCTCGAGTTCCTTTAGAAACTCGGCATAGTCCTTAGGATCGCTGAGGATCGTGACCCGCGCGTGGTTCTTGGCAGCGGCCCGAATGAGCGTTACACCACCAATGTCGATTTCTTCGACGGCCTCGGGAACGGTAACGTTGGGCTTCGAGATGGTATCTTTGAATGGATATAGATTGCAGATGACATAGTCGACCTTCTCGATGCTCTGCTCGGCAAGGTCCTTCTCGTCGGCCGCTAGGTTGCGTGCCAGGATACCTGCATGGACAGCTGGGTGCAGGGTCTTGACTCGTCCAGAAAGCATCTCAGGAGCTTTTGTAATAGCTGAGATGTCCCTTCTCGAAGTCAGCTTCAGACTACATACGAATCCTAACACCAACAAAGCTATCTTACTCAACGGGAAATCCAGACTCGCGGATCATCTTAGCAGTGCCTCCAGATGCCAGAATTCGCACATTCTGTTGCACGAGGCCTTTGGCTAGATCCAGGAGTCCAGTCTTGTCGAAGACGGACAGGATCGCGATTCTCTGAGCTGGCGACATGGCAGCGGTTTGAGGTCTCTAATGCGACTATTTCTCGGCGGGGAGGAAGACTTAGGTAGCTATGGTGGGGATAGATATGAGGATAGATCAGATCACAAGGGAACAAGCAAGCGAAGGATGTGAGGCACACGACAGGTTGACGATATGACTTTGGCTAAGAGCCGGGATGGCTAGATTAACGTATTGTTGACCAGCACTGGGGAGTGATTAACTGAAGCACGTTTCTTCTATTCGTCACTAGAAACGAGACAATTGCGCGCGTTACAGTCCGGTGACGATAGCGCAAAGAAAATAAAATAAAATTTCCGGCTTGTAGCGGGGTTTATCGTCCATGTTTTTTTTAAACCCCACTAACACTCCCTTTGCCCCTCAGTACCTACCTCGAGGTAGCAGAGAACAACCCCACCATCCAAGAACAATCCGGTCCTCGACCCCGCCATATTACTGGCTGGAAATGACAGGAATAGAAGGTAGAAGATATAAGCGCGTCTTTCTTTACTCTCTTCACGCGTCTTTTCAATCATTCGAAATTATTATCACCAGCCTCCTCTTCATAAGCCCCTTGGCCCCATCCTGATCAAACGTGCACAAACATTGAAATTGTCCAAACCAACATTTCATAAAACTGTCTAGCCGATAATGTATGGCGAATTAGGAAACAAGCTAGTAAGGAATCATCATAAGTTGATCAACGCGTATAGAGGACTAAATCCATCCAGGTCCAACATGCCAAAAGGACACAGAATTTGTCGCATCTTCCGCCGTATCAGACTGAATTAGTCCGTGGGGTCACACGGGAGGTCCGTGATCTAGATAAAGATACTATGGAAATGCTAGAACCATTTCAGGGGTCGTTTAACCCCAATGATGATCCAGCTACGGCCTGCACTCTGCTGGTCAACCACCTCTCGACGAGGCGGAATAAACGCTGCTTGCTGGCATACCACAGGACACGAACAGACAGGCTAGAGGAGCTTGTCTGGAAAGGTTATGATGTGGTCGATCTTGCTGGCCAGCAGGTTAGGGAGGGTCAAGGAAGCATAGGAGCTGGCAGCGGTGGCACAAGCAGCTTGAGCCCACAAGAGGAAGATTACGTGCGTCAATATAGTGACCTATTAGCTGCCTACAAAGGCCAATGGACGGATATCGACCTGACGGGAAGCCTCGAGCCTCCCCGGGATCTATTTATTGACGTGCGGGTGCTAAAAGATGCCGGAGAGATCCAGACCGAATACGGGTAAGAGTGGTCCGAGATCATATAAATTGAGTAAAGGGATTTTGCTAATGTACTATTACAGTGCCATCACACTCACGAAGAACAGTCAGTTTTACGTTAGACAGGGCGACGTTGAGCGGCTAATTGCACAAGGCTATCTCCAAAAACTTAGTTAGGGGATCTACCAGGGGCCGTATGCATATGTTTCAAGGGCGCTTGGAGGAGAATGAGGAGATTCTTCCCTTCTTGTCCAGCTGACCGACCCACGAGGAGATTATTGCATATCACTGGTGATTCGGATGAGTTACCACTGGATGTGGTTAGACTAAAGAAAAGAGAGGACCCGTTGCGATGGCACAGGGCCGTTCCCCGGAAGCTTGTCTACGCTCGGGAGGGTCTGGCGACATATATGCCACAAATGGTTCATATGGTCTAGTCCGTGGTTGCGTTATGACAAAGCATAATTGCAATTCTGACGAAATCAGTCGCAACCAGGAGCGCATATGACGACCCAATGCAAGGCGGTACAACAGAGTGCTTGGCCCTACCGTCAAAAACCAACCATTGGGAAAACGCGCACCGAACTCAACTTTGAATGGCATGCTTTTACCTCGATATGCAAATGCTATGCCCGGAGAAAGTCAATATACATTGATGACTTGAGGATCCGATGTGGCGGAGTAAGCTCGTTCAATCCAACGTCTTGTATCCGAGACGACAAGTATTTGACCCGACACAAACGATTGCTCATAGTCATACCATGATGAGCATTGATGTATACAACCGTGATGGGTTACATATGCAGACGCGACATCAATTGGCGTGTTCCAGTTCACGGCGCATAGTGCAAGGGCGGTTGAGCCAAACCGATCGTAACACTGGCAGACCGGGCACGTTGGTCTTCGAGTGGAGAGGCCTTGATGGTCTTGATACTTGCGGGGACGAATAGGAGGATCGGATGTGGGGCCGTCGTCGAGGCTCCTGAAAATATTCAACCTCACACCTGACGACAAAAAGTTTTCCAACCATGCGTCTCACGGACAGGCTGGATGTGAGCTGCGTCGCAAGGGACGAGGCCTGTTCCGCCAAAGGGGTACTACAAGGGAAATCGACGAATGCTAGAACATACAAGTACGTAATTGACCGTAGGATGAAGAGAACGGCATTGAGCTATGCTGCTGTGATCGTAGTAAGAGTCGGAGGTGTCGGGTGTGAGAAGTGCATATGTTTTGTCTAAATCAGGTTTCGCTATGGCATTAAATCAAGACATGTCTTTTTGCATAGGTCCTATTTTCAATCATTTTATGAAGAGAACCTTGTGCGTAACAGTTCAGGGGCTATACCAACAGGTTGGCTATAGAGATGCCTAGGTATTCAACTTGTCAATTGTGTAAGAGAAAAGAAGGTGGAGCTTCAGCTGAAAACAAGAAGGGCGAATTGAGTTCCTGCCCGGTGCCCAGACCATCCGACACTCGATACAGATGGAGAACTCCTCGCTAGCCACTAGGAATAAACAAACGACAAAAAACGTATCCGCAGTCGGGATGCATGGCCTGGGATCGGTTGCATTATGCAGCCTGAAGATTTCAGGACCCAAGAGAAACTAAACTCCCTTGGAATATGTACGTGCAGACGTGAGGGGGGATGGTACACCGTATAACGTATAACACGTACCGTATATTCGAGTTCATCTGCCATCGTCCCTGGTCCATACGCAAGCACAAGATTCCTTTCCTGGTGGTTTTGCAGCTAGGCTGGGAGATATCTGTAAGTGGTGATAATATCTGAATATCGTCAAGCCTTCTCAACTAAATGTCTTAGTGAGTTAGGTAGAGCTATCTGAACTACTGTTACACTCGAATATTATACAACGCTTTTAGCCATTATCCAATGAAAACTTCGAATCCGAATCGAAGAAAAAAAGTGCCGCCCCATCAGGTTTGCCACCAATTATCTTTCAACGCCTTTCTAAAACCGGAGATGGACCCTCTATAACCCCTGTCGCTTAAGCGCGAACCACATGCCACAGCTCTACTGATACAGCTGTGCTACGTAAGAGATCCCTGCTAGTTACCTCTTGTAGCTAGATCCACAAGCCTATGAAGGTTCAGTGCCTTGCTAGCTATCTTGTGACGGCCTAGAATCTAGATTATTCCTCTCGTTATCGTCGAACTACCTCATTCTATGTTTTAATGATATCGCTTTTTTTTTTTCTTTCCTTTGCTTTCTCCGAATATATTTCTAACGGATACATATACCTATGACCTATGCGTTGGCGAAGCTTAGGTACTCACTCCGATTCCCTGTTAAAATAATTCATACTCGCCGTGGTACATGACAATCTTGTCCCGGCGCAAGCGATTTGTACATACTTGACCTACATACGACTTGATACCTTGGTGGCTCCGTTCTCGCGCACTGTAAACGGCTCTCGATGTATTTATCCAACGTAGTGAGCCCAACAAACGCTCGACCATAGAAACATGGCCGCCTCTTCATTCGCTTTCAACTCCTGGAGGAGAAGGTCTTCTTCTATCACCTCCCAGCCGGACCCAGTAGATGTTCCCGGACAGATAATCAGTCCGAACCAGACGTCGCGAATACAAGTTCCCACCGACCAGCGATTGCTCTCTTCTTCTTTAAACTCTCCTAGCTATAGAGAGCCAACAAGGTCCTTCGTACCAGGCTCCGTAAGGGACCATCTATGTAAGTGTCGAAGACACCTGCATCGCCGTGGTGACTCCGACTAACATGCATGTAAGCTCCGGTGGACAGTGCCAGTTTTGCTCGAAGTGTTCGTGAAGATACGGCGGAGCTTGCTTCGTATGTTCTATCCGACAAGAAGGATAGGCGGAGCACGTCATTCCTCAATCGGATATCGTCTACTTCGTCCCTCCCCAACCGCGATCAGACAATCCCCCAGCATGAGGTGTCATCCCTTGGGGACTTACATGCCCCAAGCACAGACACTATAGATGAAGCCTCCGAACCCTCGTCGCCAGGGTCTAGCACAGATACCATCCCAGGTCCCTCGGCGCTCACAAATATGCTTCAACACTCTACGCCGCAGTCTCTGCACGAACCAAGCTTCGGCAGCCACATTCCATATGACAAGCATCTACCGTCGATAGGCATATCCCAACCGAAATCTAACGATGACGTATCAGAAACGACGCCCTTGCTCAGGGCAATTTCACGCAGGCCAGACTCCCCAGACACCACGACAGAGGCTGACGATATCGAAAGTCAGAAAACAGTTCAGCTGCCTTCGTGGCGATCACCAGGGGTCATGCTCAGGGAGGGCTTTCAACGTCAGATACGGACCATCACGGGTACGGTAAACCCGAAGACCTGGGACAGGAGAATCGTATGGCAGAAAGCTGTCATAGATCCGGTACATTGCCTGCCAGCTGTGGTCGTGGGGCTTCTGTTGAATATACTAGACGCCTTATCCTATGGTATGTCACAATGGGGAGTTGCTATTCTACAAGCTAGTAATACTAACCGTGCTACTAGGAATGATTTTATTTCCGTTAGGAAATCCAATCTTCGCAAACCTCGGACCGGCTGGAATATCAATATTCTATGTCAGCACGATCGTGTCGCAGCTTACCTTCTCATGCGGTAGTCTATTCCGAGGTGGCATTGGATCAGAATTGGTAGGGTCGTCTTATATGATATCGATTAATATCCACTAACTTTTCTAGATCGAGGTTGTCCCCTTCTTTCATAGCATGGCGACTACCATTACGTCAATAATAGGAGAGGATCAGCCTGACGCGGTCATTGCCACAACGATAACTTCATTTGCTATTAGCTCCATGCTGACCGGAGTTATCTTCTATCTTATGGGAAGGTTCAGATTGGGCTACATTGTGGGCTTCATCCCTCGTCATATTTTGATCGGATGCATCGGCGGCGTGGGCTGGTTTCTTATCGCGACCGGTTTCGAAGTCTCAGCACGCCTCGAAGAATTCCGTTACGATCTTGACACAGGTCGAAGGTTAGTTCAAGCGGACACCTTACCTTTATGGATCACTCCTCTTGCCCTTGCCATTATACTCTTCGTCCTCCAGAGGAAAATCACTTCGAAATACTTCCTCCCTATTTACATTTTATGTGTGCCTATCGTCTTTTATTTCTTCGTATTTTCCATCGACAGCCTAGACCCCGGGAATTTAAGACAGGCTGGATGGATCTTCGAAGCACCGGAAGCTGGACAGCCTTGGTGGTACTTCTGGACCCTCTATAGTAAGCTCACTACTATCCCGAAAATGATTTCGTTGCTAACTGGGCCTGGTAGAATTCGATCTGGTCCGCTGGGATGCAATTCTCGAAACCGTAGGAGCTATGTTTGCTCTAACCTTCTTTAGCTTGCTCCATGTTCCCATCAACGTACCTGCTTTGGCGCAAATTTCTGGAGAAGATCATCTTGATTTGGATCACGAACTCAAACTACATGGCTACTCGAACTTCCTATCAGGGGCCATGGGTAGCATACAAAACTACCTGGTCTTCGCGAACACGCTATTCTTCATGAGATCTGGCGGTGACAGCCGTCTCGCAGGTTTCATGTTAGCAGCCCTTACGTTCGGCGTCATGACGATCGGTCCAGTGATTATAGGTTATATCCCAGTTATGGTTGTAGGCACTTTGATATTCGTCCTTGGATTTGAACTGCTATTAGATGCTCTTGTATCCCCAAGACGAAAACTGAAACTACTTGAATATTTAACGGTAAGTTCCTCAATGCCATCACTATGAAGCCGAGGCTAACCTAACATGCACAGATCCTGGTAATAGTTCTCACTATGGGAATATACGACTTCGTTGTCGGTATCTTTGTTGGCATAATACTTGCTTTTGTTTCGGCCATTTTCCATGCATCTCAGGTGTCAGCTATTCGAGCAACGTACACAGGAGACCAAGTGGGCTCAGTGGTAAGACGAAACCCATCGCAGCACCACTACCTCCAGGAAGTTGGCAGTCAGACCTATGTGATCAAGCTATCTGGCTTCCTATTTTTTGGTACCATCGTTGGTGTTGAAGAGAAGATCCGCAGTTTGATTTCTGATGATGTTTACAATATGCATCCAATCAAGTACTTAATTCTCGATCTATGGCACGTTACGGGTATAGACTATTCAGCGGCCGAAGGGTTCAAGACCATCAATAGGCTCTTGAATGGCAAAGGGGTTCATCTTCTCATAAGCGGAAAAGATGCGGAAAGCAAGATTGGCCGAGGTATAAGAGCTGTGGGGCTAGGATCCGATGGACCCGAAGTTATGTTCATGCCCGACTTGAATTCTGCCCTGGAAAGCTGTGAGAACGAACAGCTAAAAACCTTCTATGCTCGTCAAGAAGCCTTGCGGATTTCCCGACCGGCACCGGCGAGCAACCTTGATGTTCCCAATAAGGGCCAGTTTGGCCAGTCACTTGAGTTCCTTTCCCAATCTCCGAGAAGGAACCATCTCGACCAAGCAGCAAGGAACGTACTGAACCAACAAGAAATGAGACGCTCAACAAGGTGGCAAAATATTAGCGAGCCTCTACGACTCATGCTTCAGGTCTTTTATGACGTGAGCGACAAGAATGAGGATTTCTGGTTTAGGGCAAAACCATATTTTGAACGAAAGGAATACGCCACCGGAACTATACTATATAAATGCGGCGAGCCTGCGAATGGTTTCTATCTCCTAGAGAGAGGCGAGCTGAGGGCTGACTATGAGACGCCCCAAGGCGGCCTATCGGAGCCAATCGTTCAGGGAACAACGTGTGGTGAATTACCATTTTTCTCCGAGACGGAACGGACTGCGACGGTGGTTGCGATCAAGGACTGCATTGTTTGGGTTATGGATACGGAAAATTGGGAGAAGTTGCAAAGGGAAGAGAACGAAGTCGCGCAGGAACTCCTGAGGGTTTCGCTTAAGCTTACCAGCGAGCGGATGGATGCGATGACGAAGTATATTTCCGCTGTTGGAAATTAATTAGATCAAAAGGTTAGAGAAAATGGAATCTGTCACGCAAATAATTGTGTCCGTAATTACGGGATTCTTCCGTGCCATCACCAGTGCAGTTGTAATCAAGGAGGTTGCTTACTTTAGCAGTGCGGAATCCTTCCGCACCCCAAACGACGCCAGTGACAAAGCAATAGTAGCATTAGGGACTACACCTCGCTGTGAGACACACTTTTACCACAGCGGAGAGATGGAAAACTAGAATTGTCCGCTGTTGCATGACGGTGTCGACGATGGTGCTGATTAATTCAGCATCGAAGGCCTCGCGCTTCGAAGGCAGGGTCGTCCCGACAAATGGCGTCGTGGACACCAGTGCGACTTCTATATAAGGCCCCGACTTGGGACCTGCTGTAGAAGGTAATACCACGCTCAAACCAGCTTGACACAACAACTCAGAGTTTCTATCTATACCTTCTTACAATTTGTTCCACAGCCATCAGTTCGCAGAAGCCAACACCATCGTCGCCATCGCCACCATCACCATGAACTACACCAAGGTCCAGCACACGAAGCCGTACGCGGCCATCTCCCCCCTCCTACCTCAGCACTCCGCAGCATCCAAGTCCGTCTTCGTCGCCGGCGGCTCCCAGGGCATCGGTAAGGCCACCGCCCTCGCCTTCCTGGACGCAGGCAGCAAAGCCATCGCCATATCCGGGCGCCGCGCCGACGTCCTGGCTACCAAGCCCCCCAACCAAAACCAAAAATAATGACTCCACGATG
>JAOXNQ010000001.1:4001628-4076898 GCA_028571165.1 Hypoxylon perforatum
TAACATGAAATGCGGTGGGCCTGCCCAAATTTCGAGATTGCTAGGGATCCCGGCATGTGGTTGCTCCAACAGGAGAGGATCTCGACGACACCACGACCCCCGTCGAGGGCGCGCTGAGCTGGATCGTGGGGCGCGACCGGCGCTCGGAGACGGACGTGGCCAAGGGCGCGTTCCACGGCGCCGACGTCATCCTCCCGCAACTGAAGCCCAAGAGCAAGGGCGGCGCCGGCGTGTCGCGGCGCCGCGTGGGCTTCGTCATCGAGAAGGGCGCCCCGGCGCGCGAGGGCAGCGAGGTCGTCGACGCGAAGACCGGGGAGAAGGTGGGTGTTATCACGAGCGGGTGTCCCAGCCCGTCCCTCGATAATAGGAATATCGCCATGGGGTACGTGAAGGACGGCCTGCACAAGGCCGGCACCGAGCTCGCGGTGCTGGTGCGTGGTCGTAGGCGCGGGGCTGTTGTGACGAAGATGCCGTTTGTCGAGAGCAAGTACAAAAAGGCGGCGTAGCGGTAGCTGGTCAGACGGAGCAAAGAAGAGTAGAACAGAACAGAGTAGGACGACTTTGCTTGCCCACCTGTCTGCTAGCCTTCTTCGTAGGTTATCCGAATGAAGAAGAGAGGGAAACGGTAGTATGATGTGACTTCTGCATGAAATTTACGCGGTGTTTTTTACTGTGCATTTATTAGGGGGAAAGAGCAGATTTCAACAACGCGGATCATGTCAACGGCGTCGGGGTTCGAATCCGATAGAGATACAAAGCATATCTAGATACCTTCAACAAATCAAAAGATCTACGAGAAAATATAGAACTATTGTTAAACGTACGTGCTGTTTTATCGAGTAGCAATACTAGTGCGGTGGTCTGGGTGGTCTGTCTCAATTTCGATAGGGGAACGAAGCTACTTAGCTATCCACTATCAATATATCTCCTAAGACTTTCAACCTACACTTGATATTCTCAGCTTCATCACTTGTTCCGTGACTTATTCGAAAAGGAGTCTGAGAGCTCTAACTATCCATTAACCCCCTGTACTACTGTCCCTATCCTCGCAGCTTCGTCGGTTAGTTGAGATGGTCATCTCAACTCTATTTTTCATCTGAACACCTCTAGTAGTGCCGAATACAATAATTCAACGCTCATGATATAGATGGGAAGTCAAGTAGATATAGGCAAAAATTTATAAGAGGAATGGTTATATATATCTTGGTATGAACATGTATACATAGGTAGCTATTCTGCGATCTGCCTGTCCATAGCTATCTTGAATCGACATTACTAATAGGTAGTTATCGCTTCGACTTCGTCCCGGGCCTGGGATGAAGTACATCAGTTACAACTCTGGTTGCCCTCGTATGAGCAACTCCATCGTGGCTAGTATTGCCCCGAGTTGAGTACACCCCGCCATAAAGGCGAGTCATCGTAAAAAGGGGGTAAGGAAACAGCCTCTCCCCTATAAGAATATATACTAACAGCCAGGCTGACTTTGATTTGCGTGTCGCCGGCTTCCAAAACGTATGTCGTGGTATCTCCTTCGTATACCTAGCCCTGAAACGTTCCGTTCCATCATGTAATGTACGTGATTCATCCGTGAATCGTAAATGATAATAAAAAATAGACTTCGTAAGAGGGGGAATAATAGAGAGAAAAAGAAATGATTGAACCAAATGCCGTCGCTTGCTGCCCGTTTAAATGCTCGAGTTTCCCTTACAACGCCTTTCCGTCAAAAAATCCTGCTCGTTCTCGAAATTTTATGTACGCCACACTAAAATGTCCAACTTTCCAACATAGCGGACTGCCGCCGCTTGTGAGTTAGGGTCCTTTGCGATTTTGGTGTGGCTACGATCTGCTCCGGGCTTTGCATCCAGTCGTACCCAGGCGTTCTCCACCATCCGCCAGGCTCTCGATATTTCCTAGGCGCGTAGCTGAACGTGTCTTCAGCTCCGGCGTCGCATCGTTCTAAACGCATGATGCCTCCTCGAGAAAGATCGCTGCATAAGGTAATAAGGTCATTTCCACCGTCAGCAAACGCAACACCGCCTATTTCACCGAATATGTCCACCGTCTGTCTGGTATTAAACGTCTGCGCATCAATCAAGTTGACAAAATCGGCCTCTTCGGCAGCAACTAAAATGCGCTTCCCAGATCCAAGTGGAGAAAAGCGCAGGCTGCGCGCACCGGCCATTTCGGTCCGTACGATGGCAACGGATGTGCTCTCGCCCTTGCTATTTTTCCACTTGCGAGCATCCCATATCCTAATGCTTCTGTCTTGATTCCCGGTGGCGACAGTCCAGCCATCCGGTGCCCAATCACAGGCGAACCCGAAATCTCTGTGACCTTCGAGTTCTTGGAGAACTTCGCCGGTCTCGGCGTCGGTAATCAGCACATTCTGATGGTCCCCGACCATAGCGCGGAGTCTCATATCCGGACTTAACGCGGAACAGTTCATGGCAAAATCGTACATGATTTCTGAAGTGACTTTGTTTGTAGCTAGATCTACTACTCTAAATCCATAGTCGTTAGAAGCGAAAGCTGCTAAGGGAGTCGATGAATGCCTCGTAGAATTGAGCTGCACGTGATTGGTAATGCCGCTAATATGATCAGTTAGCATTCCCTGATGAGCCTCGAGGTCTGGAGAATCCAGGCGACGGTAACGGTAAGCTCCGTAGAAACCACCAGCTATCAAGATATCTTCAGTGGCGGTCAAGGTGGATGTATGCGCATCAAGATGGTTATCAAAGCGCATAGCCGCCTTGTCCAGTCCAGTAGTAGGATCATGCTCCCTAATCGTAGTGAAACTTGGATAGAAAACCCTTGTCCGTGATGCGACGCCAAGGATATTGCGAAGTTGAAAATGCAGTAAACGTACGTCACGTCTGATGTCCATGCTTTTATATCGAAAGTAGTTTTCTGAGGGACGTAGTAGTCTATCGGTCGAGCTATTGTGCCACGAATCGGAGTTCGGACGATTAACGTAATTGTGAAAGGTCGCCATGCGACGGCGTCGTGCTGCATTCCTCATAACCCCAAGATCCCTCCAGTTGATGCCTTGAAAATCATACTCGTCGCCTCTGAGCTGCTCGTATTCGACGCGGCGCGGACAATCTCTCGCGAGGCGGCGAATCTGAGGGAGGGGTGGAATAGGTTCGGCAGTCCTGAGTTGCATGTCTGTATGGCTCTGCCACTCCCATAGCTCAAGGAACTGGATGATGTGTGGGTTCTCTGGGCCAAGCGACATGGGATTCGCATTGCTCAGGGCCATAGGGTGAAGACCTGTAGTCGCCGGGTCGATGTCATCTTCGGGCTCTTGAATCTCTGGCAACTGCGGCTGGGGTACTTCTTCCAAGAGACCCAACGGAGTATTGATCAAGGAGGGAGGTTCGAATGAAGAGATGAAGTGAGGCGAATGCGCGACTGGTGTTTGGGGCAAATCCTGATGTACGAAGAGGGAATCGTCATCGTCGGCATACGGCGTAATGTCGTCATGATCGCTTGGGTGGTCCATCGTAGGATTTAGGGAGGCACCTCCCTCTTCAAGGTCGACGTCCAACATGTCGTGGTCAACGTCAACGTTAGGGCCGCTGTCGCCGTCGTCATCCCCGGGTTGGACTCCGTGGTCGGTCTCGGGGCCGGCATATGCGACAAGGTTGGAGAAGGAGAGCGGCAGGGGGTTGTCATTCATGGAAGAATAGTAAAAGTCGGGGGGTTCGAAATCGGCAATTTGAGGGGGTGGGAGCGGAAACGAAGGAGGAACATCTTCGTCGACATGAGGACGACCTGGAGAGTGAAATGGAGAGACGGGTGGGGAATTAGGAGGGCGCATTGTTGTTGGAGTTGATTCAAGTCATTTGCTAAGGTCGAGCCTAACCGCCTTGGTTTGGGGGTGTTGCTTTTCTTTCTTGTCTGCAGTGCAGGATGATCCTATTGGCCGGTACGGCGCAGGGGAGGTAGGGGAAGGTTACGAGGTAGCGAGGTAGCGAAGTAGCGACAGTACCTATCCACGTATAATAGATGATAGATGGTACGGGTAGATGGCTGATCTTCAACAAGGGCGCCAAGCGTGGCCCAAGGCAACGATGGTTTACCTTGCGGCTGTCTGGGAGTCTGGAGTCTGGGCTGTCTGGGTTGTCTGGGTCTAGGCAGTTGTGGTTTCGGGGGTTCGCAGGTGGTAGTTTACTTTAGGTACAATACCGCGGCAGCGTGGGTAACGGGTTAGTTCCGAGTCGAGGCCGGTTGGAGAAACTGGAAAGCGCACTCGGGGAAGACGAGGAAAGAGGAGTATATTGCGCAGCGTTTCCAGGCCGGTGCAGTTACATCCTTTATATCTCTCCTGTCGGATGGTTTAAAGTATGTATAGACAAGTCTGAGAGTATGCGCACTGGTCTCTACCGATCGATGTATGAGATAAGAAATGGGTCAGGCTTTGGCTGTGGGTGACTGTGGGCGACTGTGGATGGATGGAGAAACAGAAGCCTGATAAAGAGATAGGTAGATGCAGGTGCCTCGATTTGCTTCACGCATTTCCCACATTCCATACACTCCATCCATTTCAACGCTGGGGGTGGAGAAAGGGAAAGATGCAAATAGCGGACGAACATGACGACCACGCCACCATTAGTCAACCTCACAGGCTCTCAGGCTCTCAAGGCCTTACCTACTAGGGAGTTAACCCACCCACCAATCCACCAAGAAGCCCCTAACAGCCTGGCAGCCTAGTTCAGGTAGTTAACATAAAGCACCTAAAGCAGGTACTGTAATGTAGTATCTACCTTACCCACTGATTCCATTAGGTGACAGGTGTGGTAGCAGTGGGGGTTTTTGGAGGGGAGGAAAGCAAGAAAGGGCAGTGGCGGGTAGCGGTCGTAAATAAGAGCCATTTTTGGATTTTTTTTTTTAACATGACTTACATACACATAGCGCTAACAGTTATGCTACAAGTATCACAACAGACACAGACACAGGCATAGGCACAGATACAGATATTACCTACATGTTGATGTTGAACACACGGGCGTACATGTACAAGGAACCAACTATCTAGGTTAACTCCGGTAACGAAGCGTATTATTCTGACCTCGCCTTTGTCTGTAACCTCCCTTGTCATTGTTTTGTCGATTCGTCGCCCGAGTCATAACCGACTGCGGGAATGGTTCGTGGCTGGCTTGAGCGAAAGCCGGATCACTGGGATTCGACAGCAGCTGTGCATTACTACCCTGCTACCTTGTTACTTGACACCTCTCCCCTATTCGGCACTCTACAGCTACAGCTCTACAGTCTCCCTACCTCGAAAGCGTCATGCCGATAGAACTACGTACATAAGGGAGTAGCCTTGGAGCCTTGGCCGCCTCTTTTCTCAAACTTCTCAAATTTCAACTATGATATGTCACTTTTAATCCTGGTAGCCGTTGTACGTGTGTATGAACCATTTGCCGGTACAGTGCAGCGGAAGAAAAAAATGAGAGACACCGCTATTGTTTATTCCTACGAACTCTCTCATTTCTCACAAACCGGTGAACATGTCTGTGTGGCTTCTTAATGACAAGTCAACCCTCGATATGTGATGATATCGACTATCACGGCCGTATGCTTTTGCTTAGTGAGACACTTGGGGGGACGAGGCTTGCTTGGGTAGTGGAAGTAGGAAACATCGCTTTCGCACCGTTCTGCTTGGTCGAAACCCTCCCTCTTCAGCAGACTTTGGTTCTTCGCACGGGGTGTGGCCATGGGGAATGAGATGAACCCCCACCAACATCCACAATTTCCTTCTCCAAAACTCACCGCTGAAGGGTGACCTAGGTAAGGCTTGTCTTCTACGAGCCGAGGCTTCGTGCCGAAATGGGATAGGACCGAAAAGGTGTAGAGCAGAAGAAAAGCCATCCAACAAAACTCGAGGGTCATGCTACTTGCCCATATCGGTACCAAGAATTCGGTGCTGGGGGAATGGAGAAATGGAGCAGGGAGAAAGGGATGTTAGCTCCTGAAATCACGGCCCGGAGAGGCCCCACACCCGAGCCTCGAGCGAAGAAGCATTCAATGGACGTGAGCTTATGCCCGTGTGCGACCGACAGCCCTTTGACTGGTACATCTTCGCTTGTACATTAGATGAGACTTCTGCGGGCAGATTGCCGTCTAAGCAATGCAGGTGTTCGGGCGAAAACCGCTGATCTGCGAAGATCAGACAGCCCGATATCAAAATTTTATTCTGAGGCAGCGCGTCTGCAGCAAAATCTTTCTAACCTACGAGGCTTGTTGGCTTGTCCCCTACGCCACTAATCGACGGTGGTACAAGCACAACATGATCGGTTTTGCGCCGCCACGACGCCAAAGGAATATTTGCGCCGGCGTGTTCACATCATCATCTATTTTGAACCACTCGGTCGGCGATTAGTTAGGCTTGATTGGGTCCCGGAGCTGACTCCTGCTCTCTTTTTTCTTTTTGTTTTCTTTTCCCTTTTTTAATGTCCTGTTCCGTTTCTTCCTTTTGAATCATCCTTTGTCATACTCGAGGCGGATACGGGAGGTTGCAACATTAGCTACTTTTTTCATCTTACGCACTCGAACCGGAGGTAGGCTTCCAAAAATGGCTGCTCGCATCCTTACACCTTAGTCTTTTTCACCTTGGGGGCCGGGACGTGTAACGCTAAGCTGACAGCTTCTCGATCCGTCTTACGACCCGTCATCCTCGCAGCCTTTGGAGGTTCGTGGGATATATTGCTGCCGGTAGGTTTGCATCTCGATTACCTATTTCAATGACAGGTTTAATAATAATAAAAGCTGTACCTGGAAGAGGAGCTATGTCAAAATATGACCCTTCCCGGCTACCTATTTCCGTATGGGCGTAGTTAGCGAACCCTCCTTCCGAAGATACTTCCGCACCAAGATGAATTCGTGGCTTATTCGGAGCCCATTAATACGACCAGCGGATACGGCTTATGGCTCCGCGAAGACCGATTCATGCTTGCTTGCAGTGTTTCTGTCTCATTCCGAAAAGAAAGTTGAAGGAAATATGGCACTGCATCGACAGGCCGAGAGATCTAGTTACATAATATACGACAGATATACGTCGAGGCCATATCCTATCATAGAAGAAGCCATGCTGTGTGTTTCATTCAACTCTCCCCATGCTTGCTACCTGTCGTGCTTTCAACGACTAACATCCGTCCCAAGTGATATGCTAGCAAAGGGAAAACAGACGAGCCGTCTTCCTGGGTGTCTCTATCTGACACCTCCGGGCTTGTGCCCCGTCACCTCGAAACCTTTGCACAGCACAGCTTGCCACGTTCCAAGACAGCGGGTACAAGATCTCGTCATACACTCCCTCCGAGTTCCACGCACTGGAGAAAACTCCGTGGCTGACTGCCGGAGCACACGAGCTCAGCTCCCCAGTCCCCCATGAATGTCTTATTGATCCAAGTCCCACTACGCAAGCTGGTCGCTGCCGTGTGACATAAGCACCTCCCGCATGTAAGTGATGCAGGATATCAGCACTGTAAAAAAAACCCTAATGTTACACATATGTAAGGAGGGAAGAAGCGGACGCGGACACGGCATCAGGCGAGCACGAGCACGGGCTTGGACCCAGACAGGGAAATATACGTCTACTCCGTCAAATTAATCTAAGCTATGAACCCACTTAGTTATGTGCAGGGTAGACACTGCAATGACGCCGAATGCCCTAGGTCCTTCTATACATTTGCTCTCCGGCCCATGCTGATTCAGTCCTGCGTTGTTGGATCTGAAAGATAATAGTGACGGCAGCCGCCGTACACACGCCGTTTCCATAACAAAACCAGTTCCTATATATATAGCAAATAATTACTTTTCCCTAAACCTAATTCAACCTGATCAATGCATTCATGCATCTGAATAGTACTGGTCGTCGTAGTGATACGGCGTAGCATTGGATCCGGGAGTTGCCCAATTGCCGCCCGCAACACTCTCTCTTGATCCCCAGTAGTTGTCCCTGATGCGGCGTTCCCGCTCAAATTCGGCCCAACGCTTCATAGTAATCTTGCTACTATCAAACTCTCCTTCGTATTCGATACCGGCCTTCTTCGTCTTCTCGCCAGCCGTCTTCCGCGTGTCACCCCACGAGAAGTCGTCAAACTTCCAGAAGGCGTAACTTGGGAGCACAAAGTTCCAGACCGGGAGTGATAGGAGGTAGATCAACATCCACACAACGTAGGACCACGAGTGAGCCGTGACAATAATGAGGACAGCGGGCAGACCAAGAATCAAACCAAGGAGGATTAGTGGGATGACCTGTACTGGGCCTATGATCGAAGAAATGACTGTAATCATGTTAGAATAACGAGACTCAAGTTTTCGGATCAAGTCAACTTACCAACATAGAAGGTAAACGCAATGGCCGCGGGTAGGACCAAGGTACCAACCAACTCGATGAAAATGACAAACTGCATACTGAAGCAGAATGTACCGCAGAGATCCTTGACAAGAACCAGTTCCATTAAGTTGTGGATCGTAGAGTTAATCCATCGTCGTCTCTGGGAGAGTAGAACACTGAATTCGTCTGGAACGGTAGTTTTGCATACTGCCTGTGGCACGAAGACTTGCTTGCGCTTGGGGAAAGTTCGAAGCATGAGAGTAGTCAAGTAACGATCCTCTCCAAGGAGCAATAGATTCTTCTTGTGCAAAGTATCAACCACGTTTTCTGAATAGTGCTCGACGACGTCCGGATTGGCCAGTATAGGAACCCAGTAATTCTGGGCACCCTTAGGGGACTTGATGCGGTACATGCAAAAACAGCCAGGAAGACACGTAACACCTCCGAAAACGGATTCGAAAGATTTAGACAGGTGGTGGGAGACGAAATACTCGAAAACTTGAATGGCCGTAACCCAGCTCTGTCTCTTGTTCGCAATCTTCGTCTCACCACACAGACCCATGATGTCGGGATCGCGGACCATGGCGCAAAGCATATGTGTCAGACTGTCGGGGAAAACTTTGGTGTCGGCGTCGACCATAAGAACGGCTTCGTAGTAATCGGGAGATATACCGGTGACTTTCCATAGCCCGTTAAACATCTCGAATTCGAGTTCCGTCATACGCTCGTCGAACATGACCTTCTGCAAGAATGACATCAAGATGATTTGACTGTCACGCTTGCCGCGGTTACCCGGCTTCGCCTTAGTAGCTTCGTCGGGGGTACCACACTTCACCACCAGCATCATCGGAACCCTCTGCTGCTTTTCAACCGAGATGGCGGATTTAGCGCCATAGTCGTAAAATCCAGCATATACCTTGGCCATGTTGTGGCGCTTTGAACCGCTCGCCACAGCCACATACGAGAAACCCTGAACGTCTTCTGGAGATACGGTGTGGTCCTTCATCATTCCCAACACGATGTCGGGTGTTGTCATAGCTTCGCCCTTACCCTTGATCATTCCATCGCAAATAACGAGAATCACCTTGTGGCTGTTGGGGTAATCGGTCATGGCAATAGAGTCGAGAGTGGTACGGATGCCCATCTCTCCCTCGGAATAAGCGGTAACAAGACAGATGGAATGAATCAGTGGAAATCCGAAGGGCTGATAATCCGACGGAGGTTGGGGTACCACAGCTTCATGGATGAATCCAGCAGGACCGTAACCGTCAACCGGGCTGGCCGTGCTTCCGTAAGGGTCAGAACGAAGCATGCTAGATCTACTATCATTGCCTTGTTTATACATCGAATTGGGGTGAAGTAGAGGTCCGGTCGACGCCTGACTGGACATAGTCGTCGGTTGCGGCCGCCGAGGGTTCCTATCAGCACCATAAACCGCCGAGAATCGAGACGTGGTGGGTAGGAAAGTACTGGCACGCTTGCTAGTCCTATCAGACCCTATGTAGCTGCTACCAATATCGCCAGCCATACGCGGTGGCGCACGGTAGATATCCTCAGTCCAGTCTTCAATCTGTTGGTTCCGCTTCTTCTTGTTTGATGTCTGTGAGGTCTTGATGGCAGCATATTTCCGGCTGATGAACCATTGGAAAATTAAAGCCAGCGCAAACCTTGCGACGACGACGGAAAGAATCAGGATCAGGGAAACGTAAAGGACCACTTGAGATGCGATACATCCAACCGTATCCGTGTCGACAGTGCCGACCTTGATTATCTCTTCAAAGCATTCAGCTACCTGTTTATCAGCAGATCTTTGGAACGCGCGAGTAATATCGCGACCACGAACGGCTTGGTTAGCAGCAGAGCTTTCATCCCTCAGCTCCTTGAACCTGTCTGGAATTTTGACCTCGTCTTCGTTGAACCAATTGAGCAGGCTAAGATCAAGGACGTTACCGGAATACACAATAAGATTGCGCGAACTGTTCTTGATATCGTCCCATGTGTAATACACGTCACCAGTGCTATGGAGCTGAAGATAAAACGTGTCTCGAGCTTCCTGAGTGGTGTGGCATGCGTAGCCAGTGTAGTACGGCCATGTGAAGTTCGGTGTTGATGATCCATCTTGGTTGAACGTTGTACATGGGAAGTACCAGGCAAGCTCATCCGAGTCGCTAGAATCGTGAGGTACGTCTGAGCCGTCCGCTAGGGTTATAAGTCCCTTGCACTTGCCATTGACGTTTTGGAAAAGAAAGCTGCCATCCATTCCACCATATTGGGTAGGCGTATCCCATAAGATATTCGCGTACGTTCCGTCATCCTTGAGTGGAATGCCATCCGCTGGGGGGTGACCAGACTTTGTCAGGTCGTAAGCTTCGCCATGGAATATCATATAGCCATCGGACACATCATTGACATGGAGACGGACTCCGGCCGCGGAACAAACAGTCTGCTGGAAGCCGAATGTCAAGAAACCAACGAAAGCCATGATGTACAAGATGATGCTAATAAGACCCATCTTTTCCCTCCAGGCTCTCCTCTGCGCTTTCGAACGAAAGCCAGAGCATGACAAGATGAAATCGGGGCACCAGAAAGTGACGATGGCGCAATATACGTTCCAAACGCTCGGCGGGCTGATTGTCTCCTGTGACTTACGGCGTTTTCCATCCCTACCAGATTTGGATTTGGACTTGGAAATCTTAGAGCCGCCGCCGCCGCCACCGCCACCATGTCGTCTTCGATGCGATGCCCTGGGTTTTGGTTTCTCGCTATCTCCACTGCCGTGCCTTCGAGGCGGGGAGCTGGCCGGCGAGGCATCATTAGTCGGTTCCGCGGACAAATCCGTTCTTCCCTCAACGTCTTCGTAAACAGGATCGTTACCCGTGGAGGATGGAAGCGTGTCCATTTTGGCAGCATGCTGTCGATAGTGATAGTTCGGGTGGTCTTTATTAATCCTGTTTCTTTCCGGTCTTATAAGACTTCTCTTCCGCGAAGGCATGCCAGCGGGAACACTCTCGGTAGTGGGAGAAAGAGGCGATTTGTCTGTCGCGCCATTCGGATTTCGAATCGTGTCGGCGAAAGAAGCCCCCGAAGGTAGTCGTTGATGGGATGACATTCTCCGTCCGGGCACGGGATAATAAGTACCAGTTTCGATGTCTGCCGGGCGACTACGTCTCGATCCAGACTGACGGTACGAAGATCGTTGTTCATAAGGGCCAGCAGCCCCAGGGCGCTCGGGAAGCGACATGGTTGTCTTGGAACAATGGGATTGGAAAGATTAATGTGTAGATATAGAACGAGTTATATATGGAAAGTTTCGCAAATCGGACTTGTCGAAAAAAAACGGCGACCGTAAAAGCACGGACAGCCGCCGCTTCGACAGAGGGCGTGGACCCAGTAGTAGCGGAGAATAGGATTACTATTTCTTGAGCATGGTAAGAAAAATATGTGCAAGAATTATGTATTAAGGAGGTAAACCGCAGATGAGTTGCGAAGATTTTGTTTTTGTCTGTATACTCACTGGGTTTGTTGTGGTTGGCAACTGGAGCTGGAGGAAGTTGGACGAGTTGACCAAGTCCAAGTCCAGCAGGCCTAGTTCAAGCTGCAAGGCACAAGGAAAAGGAGGATCCCTGCCGCAATAGTGACAGTCTAAAAGCTTAAAACCGCCGTGCTAATAAAAGCATAACAAGAAATAGGAGACGGAATAACAAGGCCAAGAATGTCGCAATGCAACTTTCTTGCCGAATTCCCTCTTCGCTATAGGACACAATTCGTGGTCTACCGTCTCAGGCCACGGTTTATTTTTGCGCAAAATTGTTCGTCCAGATGCGCTTCATCAGGATACCTAAACACACCAAATAGGGATGCAGGCGTTTGAAGGTCCCATAAGCTTTGGAAGATTACGAGCCAGCGGGTCGCAAAGCGTACTGAGCGTAACACCGGGCGCCACTATTAAAATGGCTTAGCTAATCGATTTTCTGCCCTCTGGCCAGTCGATCTCATCAATTTCGTACAGGGGTGAAAATTGGTGCCAACGTCTTTTTAACGAATGCGCATATCGTTGCTAATTAAAGCGAACGCGATTTAAAACGAGGGTACAGTTTGAAACGCAATAGCGAAGGAATAAAGACGCCCTGGCCCAAACTTGTAGAGGGCTCGACAGAGCGATTTGAGTTGAGGCGGAGTAATGGGTAAGAAAAGACGTGATGAAGGGGAACAAAAACCAACTGGCCACGCCGAGGAATCGGTAAAGGGGCAGAGGGGCTGGCTGACCTCCGTTACTATGGTGAACCATCCTTACCTTACGTCATCAACATGCATATGTACTTAGCATCAGGTACCTTTTCCACCTTTTTCATACGTGTCAGTACAACTTCTTCAAGTACATCAGCAGAAGTGGTTGGCCGCCTCGTGTTTACCCAAGTCCCAAGCCTACCACTGCTACGGTTACAGAGACTCGACACTCGAAAGGGTGACCTTCCGGCCAGCCCTTGAATAGAATTGATGAATACGAGACTGAAAACCGACAATCCCAAATGCCCTCCGCGCTTAGCAGTAAATAATTCTACCCATTTTTATTCCAAGTTAGCAACCCGGTATATTTCACAGAGACTGGCGGAGGTAGGTAGTGAAGGCATTGAACGATCTAATTCATTGATTTACATAGGTAGGTAATATTTCCAAACAGTCTTGCTCAAATCTCTCGCACTGATCTGATAAACTTAGTTGGGGGTTTCATAAGCCCGACAAAACGTTCTGCTAAAGAGACTTTAGCTTATGAAACATCAAAGCAATCATGATCATCACTAGCGGAGATCCAGAGATACAGGCACATTAAGAAAGATTGCTAGGTCGCGGCGATCACAGAAGTATATCATTACAGATTACAGTTACCGACGAAGTTCCATGCTCTCCAGTCACCCCGCATCTTGAGATCTCACATGTGTCGTTTAGATGACATTAATAACCCCGAACTGCCCGAAGTATCTACGCCACGGAGTTAGAGCCGCAGATAAACCAGGTAGCAAAGGCAGGAACAGCAAAACACGTGATAATACCGACAGTTGATTGTGCTACCGGTGGTCTCATGTAGACTGTCAAGCCTGATTGTCCCTATGAGGCTGTTTCGTGAGCCGACAAACGCTTTAATGGTTGTCCCTGTTAGCTTCCGAGGGGTCCGGTGGAAGATCGGTTGGTTTGCCTTCTTTTAGCACAAGTTTCCCCAGCTGAATAAGGGGAAATGAAACATGATGGCCAAAAGAGGCTCGGTCGCGGTGCCAAGTCCAAAAAAAACCAATGACACCATACAATTTGAGGTTGGCGACAGAGACCGGCTACACAGCTGGCGCTGCCTTGAAGCACTATTGACATACTGACAGCGACTAGCTGGCTCGTGGGCGCTGATGATGGTCTGGGCTGAAGATTCCATTTGTTATGCTCGTACAACAATGGCCACCACGAGATGTGATAATAGAGCCTAGCGGTAGACTAGACGTCCCCGGACGGCGCTTATAAGCGAACGTGGTCTAAGCCATGCTGCAGTGACAGGAAACACGAAGGACCCTTTTAAGCTTCTCAATCAAACACATGTGCGCATGTACAGCGCTACGAAGACACGGAAGCAAGGGAGTCAGAGACAGGTAACCGTAACGCCAATAGTAATGTTAGGTTAACGTCAACAGGCAGACAGCCCTACATGTGTAGCACATGGCGATACAATACAATGGGATGCAAAGATGAAGTGAAGATATCGATATTCCCAGTCTATTCTGTCTGGCTGTCTGGTAAGCAATGCAAGCAAGCTGTAAGCTGCGTACATATAGCAGCTTAGGTAGCCATATGCAGAGCATATTTGGGCTTTCGGGACGAGTTGACTCCGATTCTTTGACCCTTTTATGTCTAGAAATTCGTATTGTCCTTGCCTCACCATTACGAGAGGGATTTTATGCTTGTTCTAACTTCTGCATAGAAGAATTCATTCTGAACTCGTCATCATTCGTCACGAGCAAGTACGAAGGGTCCCATCCCATGGATACTAGCTGCGCCGGACTGCTTCATTTGGGTAAACTTACCTTAGAGTCGGGTTTTAGCCTTGCCATCCAACCTGTTATAAGGCAGGCGAAGGGTGCAGGGTGGAGAGCCAGATTATAAAAATTCGATTATTATGGAAAATCGTTCATCTATCACGTTATTACAACGCTCATCCTCTCGAGCCAGGACACTTAAAGGAGAGGTTGACAAGACACGCGCCAAGTACGAGTGGCTTCTGGTAGCGACATCATTGGCACAATCCATCGTGGTTACATCCTATATGGGGTTGGATGGATAGAGGTGTACTAATGCATGTAGTAGCACTCTCGGTACTTTGTAAATATAAATAGACAGATGCATATTCCGTACTTGACTGAATATCTATATTTTTCCAAAGAATTCGTAATATTTACCTCCTTTGACGAAAGGGGGAAAGAAGGGAAGATATAGATTATATATATAACAAATATCCTATAAGTTGCAGGCAGATGAAGACGATCCGTACACATGTGGAGAGCAGAGCAGCCTAAAAAAGTACCCGAGAAAAAGCTACGATGTATACGAAGTACCCCTTGGCTAGCACGGCTTTAGGGGCTTAGGGTCGTAGGGTAGCTTGACCAGCCCCAGCTAAATCACCAAACCACCAAACCACTTGGCCTTCTTAGTTGACCAGTTGCCCAGCTTCTTAGCCTACCTTTTTTTCTTCTAGGTAACTTCTACCCTAACCCCCCTAAATTGAGGGTCCCTAAACTCTCTTACCTCCGACCCCATTGAATTTTAGGTTGCTCGCTTTGTTTCGTCGACCTGCAACGTCCAGTCTCCCTTCTGGGTCCCCGTTATTGTCGAATTTCGCAGCCTCACGCTCCCACTCCCAGAGCGAGAGTGCTTCTTTCTTGTCCTTATTGATTTCTTGTCTAGAATTTTTTCTTCACGCATTAGACTTATTGTCCGAGATACCCCAGCCAATAGACAAATATTTGCAGCTTTTTCAGTTGACTCCGAGCCCTGTTCCCCGTTCGAAGCTGGCAACCCCCCGGTGTCCGTTCATTGCATGCGATTACCTACGATTGGGCTTACCTTTAGAGTTAGACCTGTCAAGACGATCCAATCCGCATTCAGGCTTCTGCGTATGCGATGGTGATAGAGTCACAATAAGCACGACGCCGTTACGGTTCAATGATTCATATCTAACACCTAGCTCCTGCTCATTCAACCCTCCTCGGAGTTCGCTCTGTGGCACCGGCCCCCGCGGTAGCGACTCCCTCTGAGCGATGGCGACGGTAACCAATCCTCCCACACCACCTCCGCCAGCTGCCGCGTCTCCTCCAAGGTCTATTCAGCGGAAACCTGTCCCTGTGTCAAAATTGCCTGCCCAACATGAGCGTACCGAATCTCAAGACAGCTATGCCGCCCAATCTATATCTAGCGACCCTACGATCGATTCGCCGCAGATCAGACAAGGACCCGTGTCCCCGGTGAGAGTGAATTTCCAACCAGACAACTGGGCGCAGCCATCCAATGCCAATGTAGAGGGCAGCTACCAGACTTCCATACCCATTGCCGACAGCGAGCGAACCACACCGAAATCCTCAGGCATGTATCTACCTTCGCGGGGCTACACGTACGACCAGCCTAGGACTTTGACTCCTAAACAGATTTTTGCTACGGATCTTCCGCATAGATCCGCGCAGGAGAGTCTTCTGACTCCAACCCATGGACAACTAGAGGGGGGATATGTGGACGCTTTAGGAGAGCCAGATGCTCAAAGCTTCAGCGACAGTTCCCGCAGCGATGATCCGAACCGACACAGTCGTGAATCAGATGCCACTGGGAGTACGCAGCAGCAGACATCGACAAGCGCGAGTTCAGTTTCTGGGGGTCTTAACGATGTGTGTGAAAATCGAGCTGTGCAAGACGAGGCCTTGCGGGAGGAGTCAGTCGAGAGCCCAGCAGCGGAGAGTCAATCTGTGCCACAATTACAATACCATCACCAATCTCTCCTTCCGCGAGTCTCGAGTGTACCCATCGAAGCAAACTCGAGGGATTCGTCCAAGTCTGATCTTGCAGACGGGGGTATAGCCATAAATCGACATCTAACTCCGAATTCTTATATGAGACGTAGTTCTATGCCTCGTCCGCAATCGTCGTACTCAGTATATTCCGAATTGGGACCGCGCGGGCGGTCTCCAAGTTACGGACATCCTCATGCGCGTACTCCCTCGGCGCACTCTCGCAGGTCGCCTGAAACAAGGCCGGTTTCTTACGCCGAGTTGCTCAATGTCCCGTATCCTCAGCAAGCTCCAGCCCCCATTACTTTTGACAACTCTTCTTTGCGAAACAATGTCGGAAGCAATGCCTCTTTACTGAGCGCGCAAAAGACGCTTGAGATGTACAGGCAAAACGTGAAAAAGACAAACGACTTCTCCATCCAATATTCATTTGCCATCTTCTTGATCTCGACTGCGCAAGAGCAGGGGTTAAAGTTAGATGAGCCTGCGCGGAGAAAAAGCAGTTTGAAGGAAAGCCCGCATAAAGACGGCCCGGAATCCTCGCCGAACGAACTGGTTCGGGAAGCCAAAAGCATATTGACAAGGTTAGCCAATGGCGGCTATCCCTTCGCACAGTATTACCTTGCCGATGGTTTTGCTTCGGGCTTATTCAACAAGGGTAAGGAAGATTATAATGCAGCATTTCCCCTCTTCGTTTTGGCCGCGAAGCACGGTCATGCTGAGTCTGCCTACCGCGCTGGCTTATGCTACGAATTCGGGTGGGGATGTAGAAAAGATCCAGCCAAGGCAGTGCAATTTCTACGTACAGCAGCATCCAAGAACCATCCAGGCGCCATGACAAGACTCGGGAAAGCCTGCCTTTCGGGCGACCTGGGCGAGAATCGATACAGGGAAGGTGTTAAATGGCTGAAGCGTGCTACGGAGTCGGCCGACGCCATGTACAATGCCGCCCCGTATCACCTCGGTGTAATGTATGAAACCGGTTATGGAGATGACATTTTTAAAGACGAGAGTTACGCAGCCGAACTCTTTACCCAGGCAGCTGAACTTGGACATCCCGAGGCAAGCTTCCGTATGGGCGATGCGTACGAACATGGCAAGCTCAACTGCCCGCGGGATCCTGCCCTGAGCGTCCATTTCTACACCGGCGCAGCAGAGCGTGATCACCCCGCAGCCATGATGGGACTATGCGCATGGTACATGGTCGGAGCTGCTCCCATATTGGAAAAGGATGAGGAGGAAGCCTACGAGTGGGCTCGCCGATCAGCAGAACTTGGTATGGTCATGATCCGTTCTAGTATATCCGTTATGTGCTAACCCAAGCTATTTAAATAGGCTTCGTCAAAGCCCAATATGCGGTCGGTTACTTCACTGAGATGGGCATAGGCTGCCGCCGCGACATTTTAGAAGCCAACGTTTGGTATGTCAAGGCAGCTGATGAGGGCGACGAACGCGCAAAACAACGCCTGGCTGCTATCCGGGCTGCCGTGAGCGGCGGCGGGACACCTATGGACGTTGCCCCGCCACGTCACGCAAAAATGAAGAAACCCCAAACCAAAGACGACAAGGATTGTGTTGTAATGTAATATGTTTATACACCGTCAAATCCGCCAACATTCGTGTTTGGAGGGGGCTTTAAGAGGTTACACCTAGCCTCCGACAACGAGGCACGTCTATCCTTGGAAAAGAAGACGATTCAGGGTGCCCGTTTAGCGACACGACCTCTTTCAGAATATCCAATGTCCCCTTCTCTACTTGGGGCCATTGGGTGAAGAGGAGATAGGGGATGGATTCAATAACATACGGCGACAGATATCATGACGAAGGGGGCCGGAAAGCAGGAAATTTTCATTTTGTCCTAGACCAAGGGATTCCTCATTTGTTAAAGAGCCATGGGCGGCTGGACTCTCGCATTCTGCCTGGTACGAACGAAAAAATCATTGCATTTGCATAAGTGATACGAGGCAAGGCAGGGGCCGGATTAAAAGGATGACCGGGCTGGCATATACGCAGTTAGGCCGAGCTATCTTTGATCCATCCTGCTCGTATCACACAAAGGCGTTTAGTCTCCGTTTTTCTCCCCCTCTGTTCATTACTCGCACTGTCTGTGGGACGTTAATAAGATGAGAATTGTCGAAATGGGTGGCCAGGTTTGGGGGCGGCAAGTCAAAAGTTGGTGGTTGGGGCTGGTCGGGGTGGCTTGAGGTTTATACCCTCCCGCTTATTTCGGATGAGATGATGGACGCTCCCGCCATTCGCATTCCCTCTTCCAGATGCCCTAGAGCCGTTGTATATATCACGAGAGCCGATTAATAATATCCACCGCGCTGCGCTGGCAGTGAGAAGAGATGCATTAATTAGACTCCTTCGATCGTGAAGTTTCCTATGCGAACCAAGCTAGTAGTCAATCCCAATAATCACGTACGAAGCTATATAAAGCCATTCATCGCTAAGACCATAGAGCCAAACAAGGTAGGCAAAGGTAGATAAAAATGAATATCGGGAAGATAGGACTGCCAACCTGTCTAAAGCTTCTACTAAGCTTACAATGCCATGCTAGACTTTCGATAGGGGAGACTATACTCAGCACCAAGGTGAAACGGACTTAGGCTCAGATATTATCTCTTCCATCCGAAGTTACCAAAGTCTAGGTACGGAGCTAACTCTGGAAATGCGGGTTCGTACGTACGTCAGCGGCTTACGTGTCTGGCCTTCAGAATATTTCAACACGCTGCTTTATGTGTCATGATTCAGCAAGAGTACAGCGTGGTGATATCTAAGACCTGTTGAGCGGTGGGCCGTGGTTGTGCTCCATTAAGGTCGGTCTCGGTGCTATACCGTAGCGTAACGGCACGGCACGGACGGAGCAAATATCACATGCAGTTTGCATACTCTATGTATCATACAGTACACTATGCAGACAGTGTAAGATACTACAGCAGACATTCAAATGGTCTGGTATCCTTACCGTATATTCAATTGACCTATTGATATGTTACAACTGTTACGGTATCTACCTCACAAATAATTCGATTAAATCACTTATATCAGCACCAGGTAAATATTAGGTATGATCCAACTCAAAATACAACGACTGAAATTCTATCAACTACAGGATTAGCGTTACTAAGGTTGACTGCTGAGTAAATATACCTCGGTATATATGTATTGCAGTTGTTATCAACTATCAGAAGAGTAAACAAGATTGCAGATGTAAATAAAGACATTTATTGATTATCGTCGCTTGACAGGTTTATATGACTTAAACGCCTAGGGAAAGCATCGAATTACTCACTTAACTCTCGTGGCTGTCAAGGAATTATCAAGTAATTTAAACTCACGATATTGATGTTCAAAGACCTGGACATATGAATGTATCATAAATATCAATGACAATCTCATAGTTCCCATAGGACGACCATACTACAATGGTAGATACGGAGATAATTAGGCCTATAACACCCCTCGAATTCCGCCAATGACTCAATACCAGTTATATCTTAGCATACATATCAAGAAACCATCGTGTGACAGTACTGTGAACTCCAACACCGTAAGTAAATTAACAACAAATTCTTCCCACCGACGCCGTGTTATGACGAAGCCTTCCAGTCCACATTCAACATAATTGAGACCGAGATCTCGAAAGGAAACGTTATCGCTGAGGCCATGTAGAACTGCGGCTGCCAGTCGTAGTGTATCTCTGCTTCTCTGCCTCCTCCTTGAGGGAATCCCGCCTATAATCCGCTATAAAGGCCCCTTGCATTTCCGCGCGGACCATATCTGATCTCGAGTCTAGCGGGTGATAAGACAGACCAAGTTGATTCTTGCGGGGGTCGGTAACGATGCGACTGAATCCGGGGTCACCCCCCGGATCGTTGCCGCGGCGGTTCTGATGAGCGTAGTCAAATTGGCGAGCCGGATAGGCAGCCAGTTGAGGGAGCGCCCTAACATGAACCACAGCTGCCTGGCTGGTCTCGCCGCGGAGCCTGGGGTCCAGCTGAATGCGCTCCTCCGCAAAGTGTCCCTCTCTGTCACCGTGTAGATGTGGACGTCTTCCGTTGTATCTTAGACGTTTTCCAGGGGTTGGAACATTCTGTAGAATGTGATCACAATCCTCAACGGCCATATGTGTTCGCCCTTTGCCTGTTTCTGTGCGATGAGCCACATAGTACTATGTCATCGGGTTAGCGTTTAGGCCCGCCACGGATTTTTGAATGTACATACTCGCTGGTCAGTGATGACAGAAGAACCATGGGGCATCTTGAAAAAGACTGTAGCGTCGCAGGTATGAATATGATGATAATAAAATAGCTGACCAGCAGATGAAAGCACGAATATGAATCGGGCTGCGGCACTGAAGATGTTTTTCGAGGCGGAATCTCTAAGATTATATATACACCTACTTGTCCATGAATGCATTGCTATGGAGGTCATTCCGCTGTCTGATATCCCATAGCTTTGAGTGTTGGCTCTTTGTCACCTCCTCCGTCATGATATGAAACTCGGCCACATAAGGCCCGGCGGCTAGTTGCATCTTGCATCTCGAATATAACCTCAGCTTACAATAGAAATATACGTGTATCTGTAGTCAACAATCCGGGTTAGTAGAGCAGCTAAGGCGTTATGTGTAGGCGCACACGTATTACGACGGCGGCTAGGTAGTCTGTTGGTACCAGCCCGAACCTGACTGAATCTGGCGATTGGCTCAGAATGGTTGGTTACATTTTTCCAATTTTACAGTGGCCGATTTTGTAGGCCAGCGCTGCGCCACCCATTCCCCGGCGAACCGCGGCGGCTGTGCCCCGGCGTCCGGCAGGAAAGTGCCTTAATGACCTTCCGGGCCGCTGCAGGCCTCCATAAGTTTCCAGCGCATTTATTATCGCGCTTCCACATGAACATTATACCTTCGATCACATCGGTAGTATCATTTGCTTACCTACACTCTAAAATGGAACGCTTGACATTTTTCTTCGATGGAGTCGACAACGCACCGGCAGAAGAACCTCCTGGAGAAGCTCCCATAAACACCGTGTTTGAAAGCACGGTAGCGGACACACTCCGTCAATACCTTCAACCAAAAGATGGCCTAAGCTTGACCAACGCGGCACTGGCCATTATAAGCTTACTTCCAGAAACCCCGAGACCGGCGGGTTTGTCGGAAGAGTATCCGATACTGTGGGAATTATGTGTCAACGCAGCCGAACAAATTCCTTACCACCACGTCTGTCAGATGAAGCTCGCGCGGCTCGTTATTGCTCTGCGGCACTCACCTAAGATCACGGCTACTTATATCTGGGTCAGTATACCACTCACGTCGGATTGGCTCTTGTATAGTTACTAAAAGGCTGGCTGTCATAGGATCAATCTAGAGATATCAAGTTTACGTCCGAATTGTACCGCCTTGCAGAGACGGTTCGCGATATATACAACCGTAGGTCCCCCTTAATTAACCTACAATACCGTATGTCATACTAATACAATATACGACAGCTGCTTATTCCGTCCACGGCTCGGACGAGAAATGGAACGTCGAAGATGGCAAGCGCTGGGTCAACACCATGGCCTTTTATGCCCACCTGCATGCCCTGAATGGTGGGATGCTATCTACGCTTTGCACCTGGACCATGGGCGATGCATTCCTGTCTACAGCATCTACCAAGTATGACGCCTTAGACTGCCATATATCTGCCGCCGCGCAGTGGATACTATGTACCGGGCAGAATATTTTCTCGTCTATCCTGGCCCCGGAGGAGGAGGATGAAGAGAGTTTGTTGGGAAATAGAAACCTTTGGACGATGGACGACTGGCGTCGCTGGAAGACGGGGTTCGCGGCTGCGGAACGAGAAGAAAATCTTCAGCAGGAAACAAGGCAGTTGGCAAAGAGGTCTGCTAATCTGATGGAAGTACTCGAGGCTACTATGGTTAGCGTCTAGTGGAAAGTTTGGGGATAGTTTTGAATCGATTGAGACATGTTGAACGCCGTAGGTGTTGTCACAAAAGTCGAAGCCGTGGGAGATGAGACACCCGAGATCTTCTCGCATGGGTTAGTGGGTTTCACTAGGCGTCACGGACGGAGGTAGTTTTCGCTGTACTATTCCTAATGAAATAATGCTCTACATCCTTCTACACGCGCAGGTTGAAGCGCTAACACCATCATCAAGGACCTCACACAATGCCTTACAATGACA
Organism: Hypoxylon perforatum; assembly: GCA_028571165.1. Lineage (NCBI taxonomy): Eukaryota > Fungi > Ascomycota > Sordariomycetes > Xylariales > Hypoxylaceae > Hypoxylon > Hypoxylon perforatum. The sequence continues at coordinate 4,024,194 of JAOXNQ010000001.1, forward strand.
ACACCCCTTTAGCCCTCCCCCAAGAATGAGGCCGACTCATACTACTAAAGTATAAACAGATCACGAAAAGAATATTCACAATATGTTCCATTTGACCTTGAAGCTTTGTAAAAAGAGGAAGTATTATATATAAATTTACGCCCAACCTCGGTACGCCATGCAATGATCCCTAAACTCATACAACGAACTAACGACGAACGCGAACGCCTTGTCATCACTCGTGGCGTCCAGAATAATAAAAAACAAAACAATGCAACCGCTCTAAGATACTCCAACCTGCTATGATGCGGTATGGTATACGGAAGATCAAGCTGCCTCCACCTCATTAACTCGACTTCAACTCGACTTCTCCACCAAGTTCGCCCGGCTTCTTGGGGTCGACCACAGCCGAGTATCTCTCATCACCCCATCGCGCACCGATAGTGACCCAGACGTGCTTAGATGGCCCGCTGTGGACCGTCTCGCGGCAGCCCGTCCACTGCTGCCGGTGCTCGCGAGCCATATTACTGTTTCCTAAACCACCGTTCGTCACCCACTCCTTAATAATGTTCTTAATAAACTCGATCTTCCGTCGGAAGTCGTTTGCCGCAGGAATACCCTGTAGCATAGGGTTGATTTCCGGCCGCTTGCGCGTGACGTTGCGCGTCGGTCGGACCGCGGGCTTCATAGCAAAGTTGAGCAAAGTCTGTAGCGGGTAAGAGAGGACACCACGCTCGTCAAGTGCCGTCTCGTCTAGCTCGCCCGTGCTTGCCAGCTTTTCAGCTGACTCTTGCGGGAGATGCCAGAAATGACACCAAGTTCCGGTGGCGTCAAGCACGAGCTTCGTGTGGTCGGGGAAGTTGAATTGGAGGTGGCCGTCGGCAAATACCCAGCAGCCAACATCCCCAATTCGCTGATAAAAGGTGACTACATCGGCTGGAGGCATCGTTTGCTTGGTCGATGTGGGAATCTGTAAGAGTCCAGTGTCGTCCGTCGTAGCATCCTGGTCCCGCCCGTACGCCATCATGTAGTTGGCGAATTTCTTCCATAGAATGAGATGTGATCGCTTACGATAATCATATATATCGCGGCCAATAGGTATTTTCCCTGCTGCGCCATCGTGACCGGCTTCGGATTTGAATTGGGAGGGGTGGACGAAGACGGTAGCTAAACCGTCTTCACCGTTGTTCTCGTAAAATTGTATTGCTTGTGTCATCGGAATAATCTGGTTGCGATCGGGGTATCCAGGGTCATGCCGCCGTGCGCAATGCTGCTCGGCTTCTCGAACCAAGATACAACTCGGCGGTAGTGTGACCGTCTTACCGCCTTTAGCGCTGCCTGGTAGGCTTTTAAGCACGCAACCCACACTCCCATCATTTAGGATATAACCCAAGCCGAACTTATTAGAGTAATCCACCCACTTAACAACGATATGCGGCGGCGATGGCGTCGGTCCCTTGCCCATGATTGCCATCGATCTCGAGTTAAGAGCACGTTCAAGCTCAGTCTGTAGACGACGTAGCCTTTCCAGGACGAAATCGGGTTGCGTCTCTGGCACCGCCATTCTTCGTTCTGAAGGTCCGAATAAGCTTCCGTCTGTTGCACCGGGTATCGCTCCTTGTTGCGTCTTCTCAGGCAGCGCCTTTTTCTCCTCAACTTTTGGAGCGACCTTCGCTGGCTCGGCTGCAGCAGGTCGATGAGCTAACGTTTTAGAGGGCACTGTGGCTGTCTTGGATACAACATTGCTCTCGCTAGCACTCTGGGAAAGTTCTCGTCGAGGACGTGATCGCATGGTACCACTAGCACTAGGAGCGGGCATGTCGTCCACTGTACGAGATCGCACCAGAGGGGCAGGCTTTGCGGATCGACCCTGTGCTCGTTGTTGAGCCGCGAAACTCTGGGGCGGAGCTCTTAATAAGCCATTGGCCCCTGTCTGCTCTCCTATAACTTCATTCTCCTTCTTCGTGACCGGCTGCGGGGGTGGCCGAGACGGGACTTGTACGAGGTTCTGTTCTTTGCTGACCTCTTCATACGGTCGATAGACAATTCCTTCGACGAGCGGAATGATCGGGGTTAAGCCAGCTTTTTCTTCCAGGGCAACTTCCCTCCATGTGCTCTTGTATGCTCGTTGTGTAGTGTTCCACGGACCGACTTCGCAACTCCTGCACATTTCCTTTAAACTGCGTAGGTTCTGGGAGGCCATTCGTGGCGTTAGGTCCACAGTGTAAAATTGATCACCCTCAGGTGGACAATCGCGTAGCTTTGTTGTCATCTCTGCTGATGTTGGGATATAGCCCGCATGGAAGAAGTCATGCTGAACAATGGTGTCAGGGTCAGGTCGCAGCTCTGCCTCTTGCAACATAGTAGCAACAACCTCCTTCGCCTCCTCAGAGATGTATTTATCGGATTTCGGCCATTCATAGTCTCGATTCTTCGCACGGCGATAGATCTCGTCTGTTGTAGAAGATTGAAACGGGGGCTTAGAAGTAAGCATTGCAAACCTGAATCACACTGGTTAGAATTGGCTCGATAAAGCTTAATACGTTACGAAGCTCTCACATGATAATGCCCAGACTCCATATGTCCACCATGTGATCATGGCCCTTCTTCCCCTTCTCTAAAATCTCTGGTGCGATATAGTTCGGCGTACCGCACAGCGTTGTGCGGCGAATCGTCTGCATATCCTTGCCAGTGACAAGCAGCGCTGCGAGACCGAAGTCGCCAATCTTCGCGTTCATGTCCTTGTCAAGAAAGATGTTACCCATCTTAAGGTCTCGATGGATTATACCCTTGCCATGCATGTATTTGATAGCGCCGGCAATTTGCACTGAATAGAACCGCACTTCGGGCTCCGTTAGTCCCTTTCTTCGCTTGACCATATCCATCAATGAGCCATTGGGACACAGCTCCAGGACGAGATAGGTGCAACTCTGGAAGGAAAAAGCCCTGAGGAATTGCACAATATTTTGCTGCTTCATCTTGGAGTGAATCTGCAGTTCGGTTTGGAACTGTACGCATATCTATGTTAGCATTGATAGTAGTTAGTTGTTCTTGGATAGCCGAACTGACCTTCTGCTCCATTTTCGTAGGCATTTTACTCCTGACAACCTTCAATGCATACTTCCTCTTGTTCCCACTCTTAGTAGGCAAGTATCCTTCATAGCAGACAGCAAAACCACCCTTGCCTAAGATTTTCCCGACCTGATATACAGCACCGTCTTTTCGATCGAAACTGGGAGGCTCGTAGATAAGAGGGGGAGGTTGAGGAGGAAGCTCCTTCTCCTTCTGAACGGGCTTCGAAGCTGGCATCATTTTCACCTTCGCGACGTCTACTACTCTATGAGGGAGTTGGACATTAGCATCCCTCGGAGACAATGCGTCTGTGTCAGCCAGCTTCGCCGCCGCGATTCGGTCCGCCATTGGGGTTTTGCGCCGGCGAAGAATTAAGACGAGCTAAAAGGCACACGGCAGCAGCTCAACGACAGGGCTCGTTTCGAAATGCTAGAATCCCTAGAAACGAGCATTAGTCAAATCCTTCAGCCGAATCTGCGTGTGTTCTTCTAATGATAGCTAGGAAAAGGAGCTCGCGTTGAATTATGTCAGGATAGAGGTCGATCATCAGTCGGTTAACGGTGAATATTATATAGGTAAACACCGTTGATGCTTAGACTGCATAACCATCGAGTTGAGGTAACCTCGGGGTAAGGCGGTGATGGAGTCGGTTCTGGGAAAAGCAGGTATCGTGCACCAAAACGGGATGCCTGTATCACTTACACGTAGATCAGGAAAACATTAGACGTAGGTATGAAATAGAAGCAAATATTTCAAGCTGAAAAGCTCAATTCGTGCAGCCCGATTCCTCTTCACAGCAAAAGTGTTATGAGCGAAGCAAAAGAAAAGTATGCATTCATGCAATTGCACGATGAAAGTAGGTCGTAAACGTGCCTGGGCCAAAAAGTGGTCCGTTCGTTTACAAAGTAGATCCCGGCCGTTGATGAGGCAACGGCTATGAGCTCCACGCTTAGCTCCAATTCCCCTAAGCTTCTTAAGCCTTAGGGTCCCCAGCATTTTCCTCATAACAATGGAACCTACCTAAGCCTAACTACATACGGTATATCGATAAGATAAATCCGACGAATGATTCATATTGATAGGTACTTCGGTAAGATTCCATCTTATAAGCCATTAATCCTTAGACATCCCACCATCATATACGCTCTCGTCCTGACTGCCCAGTAGACAATTGACTCTGTCGCAGAGAATTATGGGATTATACGTAGCCCAGTGAATATGATTGCTATTTCTTAGACATTCAAACCGGCGTATGACAGAGGAACCGCCATATCTTTTTCAAGAATCCTCGGGATATTACCATTCCATATCTCCGAAGCGAAGCCTGAGAAAAAAGACGAGGCGCGATGGTAGCCCTGCCGTTATTTAAACTAGCTTCTCTGTTCCTGAGACATATTTCAAAATATGGCGCTGTATGATTAACTCCAATTCATGTGAAAGTGTGGCAATAAAATGCTAACGGCGAGTCTCAGAATCAAATTAAACTACAAGCCCATGACCATCCGCGCTTCCGTACCTTCGCTGCCAAATATGGCCAGACGATTCACCAATTGAACATGCGCATGTCAGTCGCGCTCCTCCGAAACGTCGAGGCGGAAATAAGAGCAAAGGAGAAGGCGGAAGCGCCTACCGTGAAGACGAAAGAGCAAATAGAGAAGGAGGAAGAGCTTCGAGCCAAGCATGGCACGACACACCAAGAGGCAAGAGCGAAAAAGACTATACCCATCGTGAGCGTTTGGAGGAGGAAATTCAGGCCGCTCCCGGAAGCCAAGGCGGTCGATCTATTTGCCGACGTGGCCGGCGACACCTTCATCCTGCTCGTGGCTACTATCCTAATATTATACGAGTACCACAGATCATCCCAGAAGCCGGACGCTAACCTAGAGAGGTTTAAAGAGCTCAATGCACGTTTCGATGAACTCGATAGGAGAGAAAAGGAGCTCGAGGATGCCGAGAAGCGGCAACAAAGTCGAGTGTTACAACTTGAAGAGGCGTTAAGGGGTGTTAAAGACCCAAAGACACAAAAGCCATTACTGCCCCCAGCTCCTACGGCGTCGCCCGTTAGCAAAGAATCGCATCCAAGTACGGTCTCACAATAGTGGGCAGATGAATCCACCCGAACCTTACGAAGTTGACGAATGTATAAACAAATATATATAATATAGCTGCTACTAGACGTAGTGCGGTGAATGGTGAACACCACACAGAGCACGACGCCTCGTATATGGTCTTGATATACGTTGGTCTACGTTCAAGCATATAACTGTAAAAATATAGAAAAGCCCACCGGCTCTCTACTCGATTCATCTTGCAGTTTACATTAATGCTTATGGTGTCCAAGGTTGTTTTACTAACAGTTCATCAATGTAGACTTTCTAAACGGTGCTGTTGGGCCTGACAGTGTCTATTGTGGCTATTATCGTAGTAGATTAATGGCAACTAGGGAACCAGCGCTGATTAACGACTAAGACAAGCTTAGATTGATTGGTTACCTTTTTCCAACGAAAGAGGTAGGCACAATCCATATTGGCAAGTACTTACCCAGGTAGGTAGGCTTGAGTCACATAAGGTTGACATTACCGCCCAGTCCAAATGACTACCACTTAGTCATATCGTTTTCAATACCTTTGAAGTGGGCGCTGATTGTGTTGGTGAATCTGAAACCGCATTCGAGCCGCAACGTTATTTCCATCCAACATCGAAGATATACGCCGTCGGGTCCCGTTTCAACTTACCAGAAGCCTCGTGACAGGTGTGGTTGGTTGGTACGCATTGCAAACAGAAACATGGCGATGTCAAGACCTCTAATTTGCCGCTCTTTGCGTGGGCGCCCCGATTGGGCCTCACTTACCCCGACTCTCGTGCAAGGAAACGGCATCAAATGGAAAGGTACGGCAGCTGACTTAGCTAGGTCCTTCATAACCCATTCTTACGTAGCGTTAACCTAAGGAGTAGAGGCTCAGCTCGACACTCATGATGTGGCCATTCCGCTACCTAACCCTGGCGGCCAGTCTCAAAGGGCTCTACGCGCCATCCTCCTATCGCCGTCAGATGTCGGCAAAGACGTGTGCCGGCATCGGATTCAACGGTTGTCTCGTCTGAGTGGCGGACAGGATGTTGCCATTGTGTTCCTACTCAAGCAAGAACAGGGTCAGATGAGCGCGATGGCGGCATTCATGACACTACAGTTAGAGTAAGTCTTCCTCGATTCCCACTGATACTAGCGCCACCTCAGCCTGACCAGACGATTAATAAGAGGAAGTCTGATTGGAGAATTTGAAATACCCGTGATTCCTGTCAACTCGGTTCAAGCCGTACTACCGAACCTGATGGCTTTTCATCGTCAAATTAGTACTAGCAGCGGACCCCGAAAGACAGCAGATCCAGCTCGAAGCCTTCTTCCATACTGTTCTGATAAACCACCTCTACCCGAACATGTAGTCCATGTCCTGAGTGACATTACGTCTAGTACTCGGGATCTGCAAGACACCATGTCGACACCGGCCGGACAGATGAAAATGGCCGAATTTCTGGGGAACAACGCACAGAACGCCATCTCCTTCTGGGCGGATGAGTATGTCGCAGAGTAACCAGGCGTCTATTTTGTGGTATCGTCCGATGTCTACGCCACGATTATATGTTTAGACGAGGTGTGGTATGACAATGGGGGCCAGCCCTTGATTGGGTTTCCGAGCGCCGTCTTGGTGGAATTGGTTGCTGCGCGCTTGACGAAACTGGGCTGTGCCACGTCGAACTCGGCTGCTTCTTTGAGCCTCATTTCAAACGAACAACATAGTAGGAAGGAAGATTGCAGGAGGCGCTCGGCTTTAGAGGAGCTGATGGATCCTATAGATCAATATTGAAAGATATTGAGGGAGGTGTTCCTATCAGTCGTTGCTGGTACGTTCAAGGCGTACATAGTATCATATGACAGGTTGAGATGAATATTAGGGCGCTTCTCGTATTCATATTGCTGTCCTAAAATAGCAATGCAGCAGCCTCTGTGGCGGTGTCGATTGGTTGAGAACCTCATGAGAACCTCATGGGATATTACGGCCAGAAATGGTCAAATAATAGGTAAGAGATGAAGATCCGCCCCAGCAAGCATTGTGAGATCTCCCTTCGGGACATATTGGATGTCGTCAACAGAAAAAGGCCCGGGAGATCGGGATGGAAATTAAATATTTAGATAACTGATTACAACGGTGATGAGAACAGCTATCGGCATCAGCAAGCTGAGCAGGCTAATGATAAGATAGGCCGCATTATAATTTGATATCACCTATTACTCCGTAGGCGAGCTGGCGAGGAGAGATCTGGTTGGTGTTCTGCGCCCAGACTGCGCACTCGATATGGAGTACCTGGATATTAGCATTTCTTTAACGGATGATTTACCAACGAACCTCACGCTAAGAATGACCCGCATCAGATCTGAGGCAGACCATGCTCTATCTCAAATATGTTCTAACAATTTAATAACTTTCGAGCTTCAAGTCATAAATCAATTGATGTTGGGCCCAAATTTGGGAGCTGTCAAGATTGACGCCAGGAACTGACGGCTGAAAAGAGATCTATTGGTTGGGAGTACAATGAGCGAGCCACACCGTTCTCCGCGCTCATGTGGCTTTCCGAGCAAGCGAGTCCAATGGCGACCCTGCATCAACCGCCGACGAGAATGGCATTCACCAATTGGAGATAAAAAACGCAACCAATCGCACACCGCATACATAAGTCTTGCATGCCTTGCCGAATGCCACGTAACGGCTAATGCGAGCAAGCCCTGGGGGCCGGCGCCTACGGTATCTGCACATGCGGAATCCTCTTCGCCGAATATCTACCTACCCTACCCAGATCGAGTAAGATGCCAGCTTATTGTTCCTGCCCCCCAGATCAGTCACCTGACGATGCTGGGTCGAGACTTATCATCACTATCACTCATCAGATCACCAAGACACTAATGTGTGGTGATTATGAATGCTAGTTTTCTGACTTAGAAGATATCTCTCCTTTTAGTATCAGTATTCGACTCGCTTCATTCGTTCCTCAACAAGAGACATCCAGGGGGAGGCGTGGACTTTTGAGGCCTCAAAAGCCGTGGCCTAAACATTCCTAGCATCGTAAACGGTCTCTGAAGCATGACACCGTCTGGGTCAGAGCTCACTGACACAACGCGAGGACATAACGGGTTTAAGAGAGAGACAGCCTCAAATCCTTCTGAGGTCGACAATGAGAAAACCAAGACGGATATCGTACGTGATGGCTGATTTTAAAAGGAAGGCGAATATGGTCGGACCTCTTCTCGAACTCTTGACCCCCAGTCGCTTAGTTGCACCAGCCCCTGGTCCATTCTGCACCCTGTAGTGGACGTACAGGGGCTGGCGGCTCCATGCTGCCCTTGCGCAATTACTGGTATAGGTTTAGCCTTCTCGGGATGATGGCGACACCCCCTTGCTGCGAAGGTGCTAATGCTTGGTCGATCTTATCTAACCACCCCCTAAACTCGATCTGCTTCAGCGCTCTCCCCTGCGAAACTCTTGGGCGTTTGGGACCGCTGCTAGGCGGCCGAGCAACCTAGGTTTTCTATGAAGGGGCATGTCTCAACTATCCGAATCGCTTCGAACCACGGCCACAATAGCCTTGATTCCTCCTCAAGGAGTGAAAAGGAAATATCTATCCGCGGACATGTGGTTCGGGATTCGCGCTGGTGCACTGTATTACACAGCAAGCCACAGTGCAGGCTCGGACAAGGTGCGGCGTCTGGGTATGAGGTGAGACCAGACTCTCGTCGGAGCCGCTCCCTACCGAACGTCCTTAGTATCATCCCCCGCGCACTGCCTTGGTAGACGGGCGGGTAAAACAAGAGTTATTCTTTAATATTAGAGGTGCAAAATTAATACTAGGTGGTAGGTACGTATGTTCTGAACCCATAATCAATATTGAAGACAACTACCACTTTGACTACTCGCAATCAGTGAATAGATAACTAGGTGGTTAACGTTGCTTTCGAAATCAACACACCGGCAGGCAATGCATACACCCCCTCCCCAAATTGATCCGATTCATCGCATCTCAATGATGCTTTTGGAAAGCATTTTAAAAGCGAAAGGTGATGAGAGGGTCTGAGGGGGGGCTAGGACAACTAGCTGGGATACTACCCTCCCTTATCCCTTGGACCCCTGTTGGACGGGGGTTGGAAAGCCGGGGATGTCGAGGTTGTCATGCAGTGGACGCACCTAGAACTCGCCGCTCATTGGCCGCTCATAGACTTGTAGCCGCCCAGGAAAAGCCCAATCACTTCGGGACTTTCACAACAATGGCTATTGTCTCCATGGCCATTTCTCCCGGCCCAGCTTGCCAGCCAGTATCGAGAATGTCTAATGCCCCAATGCCCATCGCTGCTATTCCAAGTATACTTGCGTTACCGCCTATTCGCGTACCCGCACACCCGGGCTAAGCTACTTGATGTCCTTGTCCTTTCTTTACCCAATCGACGGTAGGTTCACATCCACCCCCATGGCAGAATGCAAAGGGCCCGGCCGCGTACATGTCCTTCTCTCTACTATGGCAGATCTTGGCCCTGCAGAGTATTGGATCTAAAAAGACGGCGGTCTCGGCACGGGCTGGTGAGACTCTATGCGTTCTCGATGCTGTTTCCTTGGTGACCCACCGTGCCTGGCTTTCATAAACTCTTGCATGGCCACCCCGTGTTGTGTCTGAAGATCTCGGGAAGCTCCCCTTTCCTACATATGAAGAAACTCGGGAACACGGACACCTCCTTTCTAAGTATCATAGCCTTGTATGATCCACGACCCTTTATTCATGCGATACGCGATACGGAGCTAGACTACCGACGACTTCTTGGAACGAGCTATGACATATATGTGAATACACCTTAAGAGTCGAACATCAAACACCACCTTGCTGTCTCATATCGCCTCAACCCAGACAGCGATCCACACCTAAATAAGCTTTCCCATACAAGGGGCACCACACACGAACCTGTGGATGAGACCGATGCCGTTCGGATGCCCGCTGGCGTTATAGACAAGATCTCAAGAACGTGGATCTCAAGCGAAGCTTAGCATCCGTCGTCCCATCAACGTCAGATTACAAGCCACCCCGGGTTCACATCAGCCTCCTGACCCGAGCCTTTCCTCTCCCATAGCGGGAGCCCCCTACAGGGGATATAGAAAGAAAAAGCCCAGGCCACACCGGCCCTCCAATATAGCCTCCCCAGAGCCCACCCAGTCGCCTTGTCGTATTTCCCAATCGGACCTCGTCTCTTCTCTTTCTCTTCTTCCCTCTTGGCTGCCAGCGCTGTGCGTCGATACCATTCTTTAATATCGACAACTTTTTGTTGTTTCTTTCTCTTTCCATTCGCCATCTGCAGGTCCGGTTACCTTGCATTTCATTCACTTCGCCCGCCGTCAGTTGACCGTTCGTTTTTTGGATATACATATCGAGTTGGGCCGAGCGCTTGGATCGTTTGAGGGACTTCAGGAAGAAGACGGAAAGAAAGAGTTTGAAAGGACAAGAAAGCCAATCGATTTGGGAAATCTTCGACGACGAGCAAGGAAATACGAGTTCGAATATTAAAGACATCTTTAAGAGAAAAAATCCGCCAAAATGGGAAAGCTTATCAAGAACCACTGGGCCAGACTCATCACCCTCACTGCCGCGGCTTGTACGTTGTCATATTTGCTCATATGGATCTCAGAATAACCACAACTAACCATATTTCAGACCAATTCGCTGCTGCCCTCGAGGGGTTCTTCTGGCCTAAGATATTCTGGGACTTCCTAACGAAGACTCTGGATCCGGCCGTGAAGCCGGTTCCAGCATTACAGATCATTAATTTGGTCATGGGACTGGCTATATTTGCGTGGGAATGGCCTCTGGGCCTGATTGCCGGGTCCTCGATTCACCGCAGCCTAGAGGCTCGTCTCGCAACGTTTCCGCTAGCCGCTCTCGCCGCTGTTCTCATATACCAAGGCACCAACGCTGCCATCTATTACCTGGTAGCGATGGTTGTCTACTTCTGGGCTTACAGTGAAGGCGAGGTATGTTTAACTGTTGAATCTACTTATAAATATCATGGAAAACTAATTCTTGACTAGATTGTCTGCGCTGAACCGTGGACCTTGCCGAAGCGAGGCGGCCGTGGTGCTTCCAAGGCTTAAGGGTAGAACGACAAACTACCCTCAAGCCCGCAATCCAAGCAAATGCACCCGGGTCGTGTACATGTCAACTCAGTCTTCCACCTATCTTCTCCCTCGCATTTGGCTCTTACGATTTATACGTCAGAGCTAGTTCTCATCATACCCCTGCGATGGGAGAAGGGCAGAGGAACTGCCGTACATACAAAAAACCTACAGCTCTCATATCCGACTTTTGAGGAATGAAAATACAACCCCGCAATGTATTCTGCACATATTCAATAGAACCGCATATTGTCTATTTTCAAAGAAAGCGTCTTTTTATTTATCGGAACCAACTTTTTCTGGTTTCCGATCCCCTTCTCATCGAACTCTCATGGTATCTACCAACATGACCGGCGTTTATATATCAACATGATTTTGTGTATTTTGGAGGAAGCCATTTTGGAGAAGACTTGGAGGAGAGAGAGTCAAGAGGAGGATCATATTGGTACTCTCATTTGAGGTACGGAACCTGACGATTGGCGATACGGCCTTTACGTCATTGGTGATTTAGGTCTAAGGGCGGTGAGTTGGATACGGGGTTACAATACATCTCGCGATGTTCCGTGTGTAGCAATACAATACCCTAACTAATAATGCCGATGTGGTGAAACCTCAATTAGCTTTCTCGTACTCGGACCGTGACATGGGACTGAACAATAATTCCTTTTTTTCTGATTCAATTTGGGTAAAGGTCCTAGCGAGGCTGAAAAAGTAATTGTATCACGGGGCGGTGTGGATTGAGCTTGTCGTTTCAAACTCTGGCTGATGATACCGTATGTGTGGGTAAGTGACCGGGATGCGAAACCAAAGCGATGAGGCTCGGCTCGTGTCAACCGAGCGACGACCACCTGAGTGTCTTATCTTAGATAGATCTCCCTTTGGTTTAATGAATTCACACATCTACTCATTTGCACAACATTCACGTGGGTTTGGATAAATGATTTTGGCTTTGAATCATGTTAGATTCATACGTCGCTAGCTAAAGCCGATGCCGATTCCGCAAATTCATCGCAAAACATTCCCCCGCAAGCTAGCCTAAGCTAGATGCGGCCAGGCCATGATCCTTGCTCGTAGAAGTCAATAGAATAAGTCGAAGGGACGACAAATCGATTGAATTCGATGTCCCAACACGCCTGGGCCGGAATACAGAATATGCTTGCTACCCTCTCTTGCTACCCATCTAGGCACAGCGAAAGACGGCGTTCGGCTTCCTCAAGCGAAACCAGGAATTGTGACGACTCTATCTTGCAACCTGGCCGGTGACGATGGAACCCGTCTGGGCATCGTTCTTGGGTCCTTGGCGTTCGGGGAACTGAATTGAAGAGTGACGTTAGCTGTTAAATAGTTCGACTGAGATTAAACTTGGAAGCAGCTGCTTACCTCTGACTCCTGGACGCTGCCGCTCTCTAGGATCTTCTTGATGACTTCTTCCTCATCGGACACACCGAACTCATTCTCGAGTGTTGACTTGGAGGCGCCGTCCATCTGGCCTTGGGCTCCTTGCCTATTGAAAAGATGTGTTAGTTACCGACTATATCAATGGAGAAGTATCAATTGGCATGCGATTTGTCTTCTATCGATTTTCGGAATAGAGTATCCAATGATAACAATGGGTGAGGGATGCGGGGAGAAAGGCACGTGCCCGAGATACAACTTACTTGTGTGTGACGAAGATCTTGAATGCGGAGATGAAGTGGGACATGGGGACCGACTTGTCGCTCTGCCACTTCTTGTAGTCGTTGATGTCGTCGACAAAGATGATGAAGTCCTCCTCCTTGCCCTTGTAGTGGACCTTGATCTGAGTAGCTTCTCCCTTAGTCATGTTGGGCGATTTGTGTTAGATTTGTGTAGAAAGAAAGTGGTTTGGTGGATAAGAGCTGCTACGGATTGCGCTTTGGGTATCAAAGTTGTTGAGTTTGAATGTAGAAGTGTTGTAGGAATCGTAGTCGTGGATATCGTCAGAATTTGTGGTTGATGGTTTGGAGTGGATTGAGAATGGGTAGGAAAAAGTAGAGAAAATAGCTGTAGGCACCCCAGAGCTTCAAATAGTAAGGCTACAAAGCAAAAGCTGTCGTTTCCCTGCCTAGCTGCTCGATTCGATCATCATGTGGCATGTCCTGACCAAACGGCAGCTGTTACGTCATGATGTACATACAAACAAGCGGTGCCCCTCCAACTTTTGCCTGTGTACCACCTAATTGTACCACCCGTATTTGTTCCTGCGTCAGCTCCCCCGCCTCACCCGCCAAAATAACCTACGTCATTCACGGAGCTTCACGACAGGGATCAACAAGGGAAATTGGGCACTCTCTGCACTCTCCGGACATTCTCCATTGTACTAACTTTAGCCCCTTATCACGTAATGAAATACATTGAGCCTTTCCCATTGTTGGCCGATTAATCTGGCATCAATTGTTCCGAGAGCTCTGGAAGAGAATAGAACCAAGGCCAAGATCGACATTAGCTAGATCAGGTACCAACCACACCAGACGGGAGCAGCCGGGCTTCACCGAAAAGGTATTAACTTAGCTGAGCTGTTGCCAGCACAATCAACTAAGGCTGCATTCATGCACGAGGGGTTGCTTTGCTCTGGATGCGGCGCTGATGAAAATGTTAATGATTCTTTTTTCCATCATGGAACACCGAGTTGACTATAATTGTCGTGTTCTAACTACCTAACGTTGCTCTGGGGTATAATCGTTATTCTCCAACACTGAAAGTTCCAACAAGGTAAACGCAAATAAAGAGTAACGCGTCGTGAGGAACTTCAATGCCGTTCCAAAAGGGAAAAAAGGGAGAAAAATGAATCCGAATGAATGGTATAATCCCAACCCAAGCCAGTCCAGTCCAAATCCGTGTACCTATACCAAACCATGTGTTATGTAATGTTGAAGTTGCCTTCCCTCATCTAAAAAAACTGCGAATGCTCGACGCCACCAAGCCTCTGTTGATGGCCCCCACCTTCGGCCATTTACTCGAAGGCCTGACATTAGTTAATGTTTCGTGTAAGCGATGCTTTGTTCCAAGTCCTTGATATATAGTATCTTCGTCCGTAGTAGAGCCAGGCGACGACCTAGCTGACAGGGACATTTGTCTCTTCCGATGAATGCCCTTCGATGGTGACATTCGTAATGCCGACATGCTAAATCCATGTTCTTCTTCCAGCCACTTCAAGTCAAGCTCCGAAGGGTCGGCCTTCACCCTCGCTGATTTTGCGCGAGTCCTGGTCGTAGATGTGATACTTGGGCTATCACTCCTCGTATGCTCTGTCTCATCTCGTATTACAGGGAGTCTCCTCTTGATGTCCCCTTCAGCTGTGTTAACCCCAACCGACCCGAGATTTGATCTTTCGTCTATCAGTTCGATGGGGTTGTCAACGAAGCCATTGGCGCGAGTTGGCTCTTCTTCATTTAGCCTTGCCACGCTAGTAGCGCTTGTCGAGCGTTTTGCGAAGGAGTTGGTGATGCTTGCCACGCTCAGTTTCCGCATAACTGTCGACGCTGAGCTGCGGACGAGATACTCACTTCTCGAACGGCTCGTTATGCCGGGGAATGGTAAGACTTTGCGACTCCACACATCTGCTAGCAAAGCTTCAAGGCGAGCCCGATCTCCTCTGGATGGCGCAATGACGGGAATACGTGTATTAGTTGTCAAAAGCGATTGTGAACGATTAATTTGAGAGGTGGGCGTCGCTGAAGAGTTATCCTTCACTGTACTTGTATTTTTAAGTATCACTTGACACATTGGTGATTTTGGCCCAACCGTGGTGGCCCTTTGAATAGAAAGGCGCCGGGCGACCGTACCTATAATTCGTGAATTAGTGACAAATTTGACAGCGGCGGAAGAATTGTTATTCACCTGGCTTTCCAAAGATGGTTCCAAGGCTCTTGATGTTGAGATAGATGGAGCTGTAAAATGCGGGTTCTGACAATTCATCCGATTCAACTGCATCATGTCGAGCAAGACGATTGCGCCATTCCATTTCCTCCTTAGGAGAACATGCCGTCATTATGACTTCGTAGAGTTGGTGGTCGCATTCGAAGACGAGTTTCCAGGAGTATGGGGCAGTATGACATTGAAGACCTTGGTCTCATTAGCATGTACTTGAAGGATAGAGTAACCTATGTAAGAGGCTTACCTCGACCATTGTCGACTTCTTCGACTTTGATATCGCTGAGACCTATGCAAGCCTGGATGGTATAGGCATGGTCCGGTCTGCTAGTTGTGGCAAGACACAAGCAGTCTTTGTAGAGAAGCGTAACCATGTACGCGCCGTCGACGCCATCTTTGGTTTGCCAGCATACGTGCAAAGCACCGCAGAGACGAACTTGTCCAAAGGAGCGAATTGTTGTTTTGGAAGCCGGGTCTAGCTTCTACGAAATAATCAGAAGCATATCTAAGTACAGGGACTGTTAAGACTTACCTGGTTTGGAAACATTAGCCGATCTTGAAGTAGCCAGGTCTGTTCCATTGACGTCTTCATCCGAGGGTCATCCGTGGCACGATTCATCTCAGCGGTAGCCTCGCGTAGTCGAATGAGGACATTCTCGATTTCCATATGCGAGCTTGGACAATCGCATACAGGGGTGTATTTGAGAAGCTCTGCGAAAAGTAGAGGGTATCTGCAAATTCTCTGAATGGGCTTCTTGCCGTTAATACAACTCCTTTGTATATAGCAAGGTTGCAACATACCTTAACCAGAAGATCACCAATAGTCAGAGATTTCCTCGAGTGATCTAGATGATAGTTCGTAGCGCCTAACGAAGAAGCCAATGCTTCTAACCCTTTCTGGTATGTTTCCCATTCTGGCATTGTCCGATGGGCGGAAGCAACATCTTTTATCATCATCTCATATTTTGCGCCGTATTCTTCGTAGATGAAGAATCGGTTTATCTAACTCGATGTTAGTAAAGCTTTCATCTGAGGACTTAGTCTGATCAGTTCATAGAGCTATCATCTGAACATACCCGTTTTCCGAATACATGAGCTACCTCAGCTGCAACTGTTGGCTCAGCAATCACGCTAGGAATATTCTGCAGCCAAGAAGTTCCCCCCTTATCTTCCGGAACAGAGTCTAGGCTGAGCCATCTATGATGTTTCTTGGCTGAAGTAGGATCAGGGGTCACCGGTATGCGTTCAGGTTGGGTGTATTCGGAGTTTGGTACGACCCGATGAAGCTCACCGAGTATCTCCTCGTGCAATTCGACGATATCTGTTAGATTACGGTTGATGGACGATCGAAGACCCATGTGTGGCGACGGCAAAGAAGCTAATATGGTGACATAAACCTGAAAAAGGAATTAGTGATAGCTCTGGCAGCTAGTAAGGTGGAAATAACACGTACGTTCATGAGAAACTTAACGTCTCCGATATAGCTTTCTTCCGTGTTGATGACCTCTTCGAGAATACGTCGTCTCTGAAGCAATCGCTCCGTTATTGCAGGGTCATTCGAAACTGTTCGCTCGAGGCACATGCTATCCTCAGAGAATCGTTGGCCAGACATGGATCCTCTGCTGCTAAGGTCCGTTCTACCATGAAGTGATGACCGTCCAGTATGTCTCCTTGGCCGCGTAACTACACTTGCGCTCGCCAGACTTACACTCGCGCTTCTGACAGCCGCAACAAATCCATACGAAGAACCGGAGGACGATTTCCTGTGGCCATCCGATGACAGGGGTCTACCCCCGAAAGAGTACTCCGAATATTCGGGGAAAGGCTCAACACAGCCATTACTGCCGCGGGTCTTCGGACGGTGTGCCCGTTTATGCAGGCTCTTCATCCACTTGTGGAATGGCCCGACCGGGGCCGTAGATATATCTGGGTCATTAACGCCGGGATCGTCGGCTTCGATAGAGAATCTGGGAATTCCGGTCGAATGCGTCGGTTCGTCCTTATCGCTTTCCAAAGTCAATCCAAGCGCAGCTATATTATCCAACGTCTTCCAAGCTTCTTCGCCGTCCATACGAAAAAAATCGGTACTGAAGTTAAGGCCGAGGTTCGGATCGGTTCGATTCAACTTCAATGTTGTTGCCAAACTACTCTTGCCTGCAATTCGTACCGAATTGCTTCGAGGCGAATCGTCCCTCTGGATAGCAAGGGACATGGCGATGAGATGAGAGATGACCAAGAAATGCGGACCAAGAAGGACAAAAAAAATTGAAGATGCAAAATGTCACCCAAGACACCAAAAGCAAAATCAAAATCAACGACCAAGAGTGAGGACAGGATTCAAAACATAATTATCAAGAACAATTTTAACAAGACCAAGACCAGGACCAATGATAAGGGAACGATGTAGACAAGTTGGAAGACACGAAGTCTCCTATGGGGAGCATGTTTGATGCAGGTGATACTGCAAGTCGAGCCATGCAGTACCCTAGTACTGATAGAGGAAAGAGAGATTGATAGATTGATAGACAAAATGAACGGCTGCAGGCCGGCCTCGAACCTGCGAAGGGAAGAAACGAACGTGGCGGAAGGGGCGGTAACTAGAGCTAACGATAGGGCGGATAGATTAAAGAGAGAACTAGAGAACGAGAGAACGGGGCTTGCTTCTTTCCTGCGACTCCCGAACGAGGGACGAAGGAGACGAAGGAGGTTTCGTAGATATTTGATCGGGTGGTTTCAATGTTTATGAGGTGGCACAGCTTGGCCTTCACTGTACAGAGGTAGGCGCCGCGCTTCCATTCGCTATTCAAGCCATCAACAAGGTGGCACAATTGGAGGCTGCGTCATATCGCCAACCCTGGTAACAAGCGACATTCCGATGTGCAAAATAACGATCCACATTTCGCATTTTCGTACTGCGGATTAGGTATGTTTTCATTAATCTAAAATCATTAAAACCTTATAGTGTGAGAGTAGCCCCATGGTTAGGTGATATCATTAATACAACGATATAAAATGGCGAGAAAAGATGAGAGATGGACGAAGACTCGTTATTTTGTACCTTGTCTCCATGAACTGATGGATTACGACTCTGCATGTATAAAATTGTGATATCGTCGGATGGAGTCGGTGTGTCGGTGTGCTGAATGTTACCTCACAGCACCTAACAATGCAGTGGACCCTGAAAAAGAATGCAGTGCATGTACCCTTGTATCCCTGCATCCCTATCGATAACCCCGACTTCCCAATCTGGCCGGATCGTTTCCGCTCATCTTATCTGCTTATCAGAAGAACAGGGGCCAAGGCTAACCAATGAAGCTCGGCCGCACAAAATTCGCTTAATTCTTCCCATTCTGCCCCCACAGCCACAAATCCACCCACCCAATTGCAAAATCGTAACTTTTCTTAACTGGTAAAATTCCTCTTTTTTCTTCCTTCAACCGCGAACTTTACTAACCACCACAGCCATCATCGACAACACCAGCCGATACGATGGCAAAGGAAGCACCCGCCCGCACCGGGCTCACAGTCGGTCTCAACCGCGGCTATGTAAGATGAAACCATCACCACCACCATCACCGAAAATATATACCAGCAAGAGTCGATTCCGCCCGTCTCACCTCGTGGAGGATCTCTGCTCTTTGCAATTATTTTCTACATCCAACACAATTGCAATGCAGACGATGGACAATGGGCTAACCTTTGGGTTTCTTCGGAATGTATAGAAAACCACCGCTCGCGTTGTCAAGCCCCGTGTCTCTCGCACCAAGGGTCACTTGAGCAAGCGTACCGCTTTCGTTCGTGATGTCGTAAAGGAGGTCGCTGGGTATGTCTTTTTTCTAACCGTTCTACACTTTTATCTGTGTGGCCTATGTCATTGGATATTTACTTCAAAATGAGATTGGATTGCTAACGTCACATCTTTACTTTAGCCTCGCTCCCTACGAGCGCCGAGTCATTGAACTGCTGCGCAACAGCAAGGACAAGCGTGCGCGTAAGCTAGCCAAGAAGCGGGTATGTTTTCGACCATATTTCCTCTCGAACGCAAGGCACAAGAGACTAACGAAATATTCTATAGCTCGGCACCTTTGGCCGTGCCAAGAAGAAGGTCGACGAGCTCCAGCGAGTCATCGCCGAGTCCCGCAGAGCCGGTCACTAAACGATATCGCCTCGAAAAAGGAAAGGCGGTTGATAATGGCGTCGAGGGAAAAAGAAAGCAAATATGGCACGTTGGTTTGGCGTCCGTCTTTCGGCATTTGCATTTTACGGAGGATCGTTCGGACAGACGACGAGGTAGCAGACAATGTGTTATAGCTACTAAAATACCAAACGACACGAATAGGAATCTGAGAATTCTTTTTTACGACACGCCTAATAATCTAATTTTGACATATTTGCATTGTGACATCTACATATGACAAGGAGGGGTCCTAGACGCTACCTAAACTCCAAACAGTTGCCGATTCTATCGTAGACCTTAACGCCAAACCAGCCCTTTGCACATTGTAGCCTTCGTAGCCATCATTACTTCTTGCCAAATCCTTTCAGCCACTTGGGTTTCTTGAACCCAGATCCTTCTCCGTCGCCTGTCGATTTCGGTGCCGGCGTTGGTACGTAAGTGCTCGGGCCTGCATCGTCACCTTGAACGTCGGGCACTTCAGGGATAACCACCTTCTGAGCATTACCCGCGGCGCTACTCTTCAAGAAGGGCAGCTTCCGGATAGTAGCCGGCACGCTGTCGTCCCACATGAAGTTCACCAGGGTATTCGAGTTGAGCTTGTAGCCGCCTATGAGCTTGCTCGCCGGCCCGCTGCCGTCGTCCCTGATCACCGTCTTGCCAGGCGGCAGCGCTAGCTTGAACGACACAGAGCCGTGAGCCATGATCTTTCGAACCTCCGCGTACAGCGCGGCGCCCGTATCGTCAGGGCCGAACGGCCACTCCGCTGAGAAGTTGTCCGGGAAGCGCACTCGAATTCGGATCGACTTGACGGCTGCCACCCTGGCAGCCGCCGCCGCAGCCTTCTCTTCTAGCTCCTTGTCAGATAGCAGGCGCTTATTTTCGCCGGCGGCTTTCAGGAGCCGCTGGTGCGCTTGCGCGTGTTCGATGCGGGGCGCAAAGGCTTCGTCGCCTTCCGTTCGTAGGACTGCGGCTGGAGTGTTCGAGGTAGGTGCGGAGAAGATGGTGACGGGTCGGTTGTCGGCGGAGGGGGGCTCGCTAGCGGAGGGAGGGTCGTCAACGTCCATAAGATCCGCTGGGGGTGCTTGCGCGCCGCTGGCACTATCCGATTGAACAGCTTCTGGCGCATTCGTCTCGGACTCATCTGAAGTTTGAGCCGGAGGGATAGTCGGGGTATCAGTCGAGGCAGTCGGTTCGTCGCTTTTTGCAGGCGGAGAAGAGATGGATTCCTGCTCCTGCGTCTTCTGTTTCTCCTCCTCCTCAGTCTTGAAGAATTGGCTTATCTCCCCCATTGCATCAACCAACGTCTTACTTGTCTTTTCGAAAGAGAGACGAATTAGAACGCGTCCCGAGTTATATCCTAGCTGTGAAAGAGTCTTCTGGAAATCGTCGAAAGTAGAGAGGGGTTTTCTGGTTTCGATTATCAAGACGGGCGTCTCATAGTACAGCTGCCCACTACCCGCAGCCGAGCCGTTAGCTGTCTGCGCCACACCCCTTGCCGTGATATTGAGATTCTTCCCCTGAGTCGCCTTGCCGCTTTCAAACTGGCGCAGGACCTGCCATAGGGTGAAGTCGCTCGGTAGCTTCTCCGTGATCCGGCCAACCGGTGGGAATAGGCTGGACTCAGGAGCCGGGAGATGTAAAGCGACGTCGATAGCGGTAGGTGTGTTAGATCGGACGACGAGCTCAAGCTTAGCGCCTGGTACCAAGCCAGATGTTCGCCATGTCTGTGACAAGTCTAGCTGCTTCTGCTTGTGTTTTAATAGGTACTTGCTAGAAGAGACCTTGAGCTTCTCGCAAGCCTGTTCTAGAACATCGGTCAGGTAGGTGCCTGGGTTAACCTTGACAGTTACCTGTTTCAGGTCTGTCCCCACGACCTTGACGTTGGTTGCCATGTGTTTTGAGACCAAGGCAAGCGATGAAAGAGGAAGGGTTTCAAAGCTAGGCTACCTAGTGTTCAATATCAAAAGGTTGAAGCAAGATCCGTAGAGCTACAGGATTGAACAGATAGCAAGGATAGTACTCAAATAAAAAGAGGTTTGAAGTGTGATATCTGGTTTGCTTTGGAATATGAAAGAAACTTTATGAGTTTGAAGGGTACCTCCTCAAGCTTAGGTATAATTGGGTGTTGTAAGTTACATTAGCTTTCCTATTCGCGTCACAGCTAGGTACGGTCTTAGGCAGCTTGTTGCTGATGAATTGCTTCCATGGAGGGGCAAGCTTGCTGGTACGTAGGTACCTACCTACTTCAGCTTTCCTTAAGCCGCTAATTTGCCGGCCAGCTGGCCGGGGCTGCCGGGGTCTTGGACATTGTGGAGCTGGAATTGAAGCTGCCGCGCCAGACTGTGTTTGCCTTGCCTACCAGCCTACGACCGCCTACCAACGCTAACTATTACGGGTACCTTTGACCTGGACTACGACCAACCTTCAGCCTGGCCTCGTTGCTAAGCTATCCGTTATCCTCAACCAAAACCGAGCTTCATATCCGCGACGACATAACATCGACGAGCCATCTCAAACCCCAATTCGATAATTATTTAATTTGAACAAACTCTATAACCGTCTTATTCCGCCCTTAACATTACATTCGACGCAATGGTAAGCTCACTACTCCAACATCAATCAAGCTTCCACCGTAGCTAACATGAGAACCAGTCGTCACCATTCTCTATAAGTGCGACCTCCCCTGAACCGCTCTACTTCTCCAACTCCCCTCACCGAGCCACCCAGCTGACCTAGATATCGACGTAAAGATGGCGGCGCCTGCGTAGCCATGGTGGGCAAGGACTGCGTAGCCATCGCCTGCGACCTGCGGCTCGGCCTGCAGGCGCTGACGGTGTCGAACAACTTCCCCAAGATCTTCCAGTACGGCGACGTGTTCCTGGGGCTGACGGGCCTGGCCACGGACGTGTCGACCGTGTCGGACCTGTTCCGGTACAAGGTGAACATGTACCGGCTGCGCGAGGAGCGCAACATCGCGCCGGCGACCTTCGCCAACCTGGTCTCCTCGTCCCTCTACGAGCGCCGCTTCGGCCCCTACTTCGTCAGCCCCGTCGTCGCCGGCCTCGAGCCCAAGTCCGGCAAGCCCTTCATCTGCGGCTTCGACTCCATCGGCTGCATCGACTTCGCCAAGGACTTCATCGTCTCCGGCACCGCCTCCGAGCAGCTCTTCGGCATGTGCGAGAGCTTGTGGGAGCCCGACTTGGTGAGTTAACGAAGAGCAAAAAAATAGAAGAACTATCAAGTTTTTCTATCTCTGGATCCTCATTTCCTTACTATTTGCTACATATACATATGCTATGAAGCTCCCTCCCTGAGTATGAGACCACTGCTAACGTGTGTGTGGCTTAGGGACCCGATGACCTTTTCGAGACCATCTCCCAGGCCCTGTTGAGCGCCGTCGATCGAGATGCTTTGTCAGGATGGGGTGCACACGTATACATTATTGAGAAGGACAAGGTCACCAAGAGATTACTAAAGGGCCGACAAGATTAAATAAGCAGACTTGTAAAGGCTGGTGCCAACTTAGATGTACTGGGACTTTTTAAAAGCTTTCCAGAGAGGAGTCGTAGCATCAATATGGCAAACTGGTCAGATCTACAGAGCCTTCTAAAGTACGTTGACCCGGGATTCCAGTTAGATGGATCAACGGCGCGCAGTAGGAAAGGAGCAGACAGGAGATGGTGAATAGGTAGCCATCAATGTATCAATAAGCACCTATGTAGCATCCTCTTCACAGGATGCTACTCGCCAGTCAAGACAAATGCCTCAAATGAACAATCTATTGATGTTCTATTCTGTCTTTAATTTCTTTTTTTACATGATACTACACGGCCGCGAATGCAAATGCAATACAAGCACATTTAGTCTAGTCTAGATACCAGGTAGAAACCTGGCCAATGTCCGTTTACGCCTCCTTCTTAGCCCTGGCGTCGACGTCTGTCGTCGTCTGGATGAAAAACTGTCTCTCGACAGCTTTGAGAATCTCATCGATGAAACTAATAGAAGTCAGTATACTGTGGCTAGCTGTGATAATCAGGAACAACTTACATGACTGGCGCGCTGATGATGAGCACCGCCTTCCACTCATTCCAGTTCAGAGGTAGAATAGAGAACAGGCCCTGAAGGAACGGAGTGTATAGGAGTGCGAAGTGAAGCGCCATCGAAAGTGCGACGGCGTAAACCAACATCATGTTTGCCCAAAGCGGAAGTGTTAATAAAGACTCGCTTGATGACAGAGCGTTCATGGCGTTGAGCATTTCGATGACGACAAGGATGGAAAGGGATACAGTCGACGCTGCCTTGGACATGTCGTTGCTAAACATCTCGCATCCAATGCTAGAGAACTCACTGGAGCATCGGTGGAAGTGAGAGAGTTCGTAAAAGCTGATCTGAGGTCCCTCGGGGTTGTACATAAACCACCAAGCATAGCCAGCGACAGTAGCAATACCAACGTAAGTACCGATGACTAGGTACCGGAAGAACAGCCAACCACCAATGAGCGCCTCATCACGCTTTCGCGGCTGTCTCTTCATGATATCATGGTCCGGTGGGTTGAAGGACAGAGCAGTTGCCGGAAGGCCATCGGTGACGAGGTTTACCCATAGTAGTTGAACCGGAATGAGAGCCTCTGGCATGCCAAGGGCAGCAGTCAGGAAGATTGAGACGACTTCTCCAATGTTCGAAGAGATGAGGTAGCGGATAAACTGTTGTGTGTTGTTGTAGATAGAGCGGCCTTCCTCAATAGCGACTTCGATAGTTGCAAAGTTGTCATCGGCGAGGACCATGTCGGCTGCCAACTTGGAAACATCGGTACCTGAGCCCATTGCAACACCAATATCTGCTTTCTTGAGAGCAGGGGCATCGTTGACACCATCACCGGTCATGGCCACGACTTCACCAAGAGACTGCAAAAGATCAACCAGCTTAGACTTGTGGCTCGGCTCCACGCGGGAAAAGAGGGATGCCTTTTTGGCCGCCTCTAGTTGCTCGCCAGGGGTGAGGTTATCGAACTCCCGACCAGTGAAACTCTTGCCCTTAAGATCTTCATGTTCGCCGAAAACTCCGATTTGGCGGCATATGCTCTCAGCCGTGTTGCGGTTGTCGCCAGTGATAACAATGACTCTAATACCAGCATCCTTGCACTTCTTGATAGCACCCGAGACTTCTGGTCGAGGAGGATCCAACATGCCGACAAGACCAAGCAAGGTGAGGTTCTGCTCAAGCTGGGTATACTGGGCTGTCGATTTGGCGGATTGAATCAGGGCGTTAGATCCGACATCATCCAAGCTAGCGAGAGCAATGACACGTAACCCGCGGTTTCCATATTCCACCACTTCCTTGACGAGTAGATCACGGAGCTTGTCGTTGATAGCAACACGCTTTCCATCGGCACCAACTAAGGTATGTGTGCAACGCTCAATGATAGATTCAGGGGCACCTTTAACCAGAAGCTTCTTCTGGTTACCGGCTTGGACAAGGACAGACATGCTCTTCCGGTCCCGGGAAAATTCGTACGTAGCAAGTCGTTGAAACTTGGATTCATACCACGAGCTAGCATGGTGAATGGAGTCCTCAGGAGTTGAATTCGCCGGTGCGCATGGTCCAATCTTCTCAGCTAAAACTCTGAGAGCTCCCTCGGTGGGCTCTCCCACATTGGAGAAAATACCAGATCGGACATCGTACGTAAGTCGAGCATCGTTGCAAAGCGCAGCTACTTCGGTCATCTGGCGAATGGTACTTGAGCTCCCAGACAAATCCTTCGCGACCTTACCGTTGCGTATGATGTCTCCTTTTGGTGCAAATGTAGTGCCTTCGACGCTAAGTTCGTCTAGATCGGTACCGTTTTCGTTTATGTAGACAACCTTGCTCACACTCATCTGGTTTGTTGTGAGAGTTCCAGTTTTATCCGAACAAATGACACTGCAACTTCCCAGGGTTTCGACAGATGGTAGACTTCGGACGACAGCATTCTTCGCGGCCATCTTACGGGTACCGAGAGCTAGGCAAGTCGTGATAACAACAGCAAGACCTTCAGGAATTGCAGCAACACCAAGAGACACGGCAATCTTCAAGTAGTAGATGGCACCCTTGGTCCAGCTTCCGTGGCTGGGGTCCGCAAAATGCGGAATGTTGATTAGCCATACGAGAACGCAGATAACGGTGATCACCTTAGCCAACGAGTCGCCAAAATCATTTAATTTCTGCTTCAGGGGCGTCGGCTCAGAAATCTGGGCCGTGATGCTTTCGTGAATATCACCAATCGCAGTGCTTGATCCGGTCAGGACGACGACAGCTTTGGCACGTCCAGTAACAACAGTTGTGCCCGAGAAAAGCATGTTGATTTGGTCCTGAAGCACGGCTTTCTCGTCCCTTATAATAGCAGCATGGTCTTTCCCAACACTTTCGCTCTCTCCAGTCAAGATAGCCTGGTCTACAGCAAAACTGTTGCTCTCGATCGCAATGACTCTGCAGTCGGCGGGTATCCTATCCCCAACCGCGACTGAAACAATATCACCGGGAACTAGCTCTTCAGCCTTGATTCGCGAGACAGCCCCATTTCTGATCACACTGGCGATATTGGCGGAGTATTCTTGGAGCGCAGCGATTGCTTTTTCGGCGCTGCTTTCTTGGGAGACACCAACGACTGCATTTAGGACGAGGATGGTTAAAATCTAGTAGCAGAATAGGTAAGCTTCCAACCTTCACAAATACAAATGCTATTCAGGGGTCTCTTACAACCAAAGGATCAACAAACGCGCTCCAGCCACCTTCTCCATCTTCGAAGAGAGCTAGGACGAACGATACAGCGGCAGATCCCAAGAGTATTAGGACTAATTGGTCCTTAAATTGTTCGAGAATAAGCTCCCACAGGGGTGTAGGTGGCTCGTCGGGGATAGCTGTTACATTGTTAGCACACATTTCGGCTTCCTTATTCCCCATTCTCCAACTTCGCGCCGGGGCAACATACAATTCTTCCCGTACTTAGTCCGTAGCTCGACAACTTGTTCATCTGTGAGGCCAGAACTCCCATTCACCTGGAAGTTGGCTAGAACCTCCGGTATAGGTTTTGCGAAGGCACTGTCCATGGTGGTTGAAGAAAGTGGGGGATGTTGAAGAATGGGTTGGGTCTCTTCGATAAGGAAACTAATAAAATACAGTGGATGCCACGAGAATTAAATTATTAGTCAGTACCAATCGACGAGCATGCAAAGGCGAACCGAACAAGCTCGATCGTGGACTGGGTTGGAGGGGTCGACGATATGAATGCGCGGCGATTCAAAGATGCCACATGTCTTTTTCAAACTAGAGAGACCTTGAATATCTAATTTTCAGGTAACTAAGTTGCCACCTCTAAGAGAAAAAAAAAAAAGAGAGACGAGGAATGCGCCAAACCAGGAAGCATGCACAATAGTCTGCGATGGAAAAGAATCGTAGCTCACGAGGTGGGAAGTGGATCTATGCCCGAGCAAAGTACATCGCAACGTGTTCTCTCAGTGAGTGGCAGCCTTTTTTAGCACGTAGGAGCGGCTTCTATCGCTGTTTAGGCTTGAGCCGCAGGCTGGCTACAGGTGACACACACTGTAAGCCCCATCTAACTCAACGGTCGAGATCCCTGCTACCTCACTAATTCGGGGATCTAGCTATCCAAGAATCCATTTTCATTGGATCAATCTTCCATGACTTGCATTCCCGACTTGGGTACCTACCTAAACCCGCAAGGCCGTGCTATCTAAAAACCCACGGGTCTAGAATCTCTAGAATGATTGATCACCTCTGGACAGAATTGGCAGGTATTAATGTACCTACCCGGGTATATAACAAGTAGCTATCCCAGCTGGGTATCCCTTATCGTGTCACACAAGAATTTAAGGGGGAAGACAAGAACATTAAAGAATATCATGGACTGCTGCATTTCCTCTCATAACTCTCTATTAGCGGTTTTGCTATCTAGAAGCTGTTAACACAGCAATGCATCCGAAATCAACAGCAATCAAAGAGCCTAGTGCAACTGTTCTGCTCCCTAGCCCGTGCAAGATGCCCCTTTATCCTTCCCGAAGTCAAAGTATTACCGTGGTCCATTCTACCCACTAAGCATACCCTGCTATCATGACTTATTTACAAGTCGTCATCGTCATCCTCACCCGGCAGAGGCATAGCAGCAGCTGCGTCCATCTCCTCCTTGTATTGCTTGAGGAGCTCCTCGTCGACCTGAGCAGTAGGGGGTGCAAGAGCGGGGGCAGCGACGAATTCCTGTTCCGGTTAGCTATATCAGATACAAATGTGAGTTTAGTAGACATAAGTTACGTACCAAAGCAGGGTTGCCGACAAGCTTTCGGGCAAGCCACAGGAAGGGCTTCTCGAAGTTGTAGTTCGACTTGGCCGAGATGTCGTAGTACTGGAGGTTCTTCTTGCGGTGGAACGTGATGGTCTTGGCCTTGACCTTGCGCTCCTTCACATCAACCTTGTTACCGCATAGAACGATGGGGATGTTCTCGCAGACGCGGACCAAGTCACCTGGAATACAAATGTCAGCAAAATATGATACAAGGAACTACAATCCAATGTCACTTACGGTGCCAGTTGGGAACGTTCTTGTAGGTGATTCGGGAGGTCACGTCGAACATGATGATACCGCATTGACCGTTGATGTAGTAGCCATCACGCAGGCCACCGAACTTCTCCTGGCCAGCAGTATCCCAGACGTCGAAGGTGATGTTACCGAAGTTCTAGTTATGGTTAGAGGATTTGCGCTAGGTAGAGCGGTCGCGAAATCGCGGGGCAGAGGATAGTTCGACTTACGGTCGTGAAGCCGAGAGGGTGAACTTCGACACCAAGCGTGGCCATATACTTCTTCTCGAATTCACCAGTCAGATGGCGCTTGACGAAGGTGGTCTAATCATCACGCATCACGGTTAGTGGTATGGTCTTCAAGAATTAAGCGAAAAGGCGGGGCAAGGTATGCGCAAGGGGATATTAGTAAACAGAGCGCAGCATGTTGATAAGGTGATTTGAGTGATGGAAGATGAAAGATGCTCTTCTTACCTTTCCAGTACCACCATCGCCGACAAGCACGAGCTTGAAGGTAGGCGTCGACTCAGTAGCCATTGTGGTGGATTAGCTTCTGCGGTGAGGTAAACAGAAAACGGCGGAAAACTGGTCCTTGATGTCAGTGTGGGATGACTAAAGCCAAGGTTGGTAGAGGATGTGGTTTTCGGTGCAATACTGTCGACCAAATATTGTAGCTTGACAAGATGGTCGGAGTGTGACAAACGTACTTGAGATTGATGAATGTGCGAAATGCTTTGGTTTGTTTTCGCAAATTTCGGTGTTGCAGGCAAAGCGATGGATGGGCGGGCTAATGTTTTTTTAAGAGTTTGGAGAGGCGGGACCAGGCGAGAGGATCTAAGCGTTGGGTTTCTCTTAGGTACTCCTCAAGAAAAAAATCGGGCGCACGGTTGCGGGGCAGCACGTGACCCCCTGGGCATTAATCGTTAATGGAATGGGCGACAATGACGCACAGCTGAAGTGGATTTTTAGGGAAGTCGCATCTGCTATCTGCAATCAATCACGAACAGGTACATGAGGCACGTACCTACCTCCTATTTAAGTTGCCTACGTCTCCTGTAAGTCCTAGACAGGCTGGAACGTCACGGTCTTATGTTGGGGGTGATGGTTAATTCGAGATGTTTACTAATACCTCATGTATTTCTAATGAAATATCTTAGCTGCCTAAGTGTCTAGGACAGGTAGGCAGGCGGTAGATATTGGTCTTCTCTGGTATGTACCTAATATATCTCCAAGATTCGGTCCAGGCAGTGGAATTCAGCACCATTCTATAACTGTCGGTTAAAATACCCTATTTTAGCTGTCTTGGAATGTCTACACTTCTCCTATTGATTTCTTTTATTTTTGAACCCCTCCCGAGCACACTTCGTGATTATTGTTTAGTACTTACTTGTAGATAAATACCTACATTACACAAGTACCCAGCCTTGGGTTCCAGCGATCCTATAGAAAGGGTAAGCTCTCCACCCAAGGCGAAAAACACAGCGTCCTCTTGAATCTGTAAACCCAACAAATATCATATTGATAGCATCTCCGTGTACAGCTGGGCTGGGCATCGATTAGGCCAGCAAAGACCTAGAACGGTAGGCGTCTGCTGGACGTGGATACCTTCTAAGCGGGTCCTTTTTCGGAGCTGGCAGGCTGGTTGGTCCCAAGTATATCCTTAGTTTACCGCAAGGGCACGGAAAACAATCTTTACGGTCTCCTTACTGATCATCAAGCCGTCCGTCTCGTCAATTTGGCCCAGCTGCACCACTGTCTCGTATTGCCGGAAGAATGTCTAAAGCGCAAGACCCGGAATGAAGTATTCAGTACAACCTGCACCCTTCCGGCAGCTAGTGGCAATTATAGGGGCAATATATGACAGCCCAACAAACCTCTGCCTCC
This sequence comes from Hypoxylon perforatum, assembly GCA_028571165.1. Lineage (NCBI taxonomy): Eukaryota > Fungi > Ascomycota > Sordariomycetes > Xylariales > Hypoxylaceae > Hypoxylon > Hypoxylon perforatum. The sequence goes on from JAOXNQ010000001.1 coordinate 4,053,966, forward strand.
CCAGTTTGGTCGTGGCGTCAAATTAAGTTGAAGTTCTTGTCTCCGGCTCGACTCTACGCGGCGCGATATTTTGACGAGGATCCTTTGCTGTGCGACAGTTAGCTTCGCGACTTCAACTGCTTTGGTGGCTGTGCTGATCAAAGCATAGCAAATCAGAACCTACCCCTTCGTTTCCTTGAACACATTCTGCTACCTTCTTTAATCCATCATGGTTGGCTTTATTCACATAGCCGAAACTACGAATCTCGTCTCCAGGTTTCAGGCCAGCCGATTCCGCCGGGCTTCCCGCAACAACGCTGTTGACCTTCGCAAATGGTTCCTCTAGGGTATCCGGGATGGAGTCTCCCAGCATCCCAGCAAGATGAGTTGAGGCAGGTGCAGCATCCTCGGCATCTTGTATGCTCGCAAAATGCTCATGGAGGTGTTTCTCTATGGTATTCATAAGGTCTTTGTAGTCGTTCTTCAAGTGGATAATTCGTGATCGGGTAGTGCGTACTATCGGAAAATTAGCTTAAAGCCGGGGTGGTTGTCTGTCAAATGCCTCCTACTCTGTGCAACATCGATGTCTGCCCGAGGAAACCCATCACCCGTAATTAGAGGGGTATCCATAGTGACCCCATGCTGCGAATGGTATTAGATTTAACATCAAAGGGCTAGACCTAGTAGGCACTGACCGAATCAAGCACGCTGCTTAGGGCCTTCAATTCGGCCTCTAAGTTTTCTTTCTTAGCCTGGAGCTCGGCGAAAGAGAGATGTTTCGCATCGCCGTTTGCCAACGGCCTGGATGAGGGTCCCGCAGGAACCGTGGGTGCGTGTATGTTGTCCATTCTTGATGGAAGGCCCATTACAGTCGCAAATACGTCAAGTCATCATATAGAGATATGTCGCGAGAAGAAATTGTCGGCTTTCTACGCTCCGGGATATGCGTGGCTAGGTATGTATGTATATCGATTATGATGAGGTGGTAGGTTCCGAAGTAATGTTCAGTTGAAGTTTAGGCTTGCACCAAGACGCGTCAAAAGCATTAGCGGGGTCGATCCAACGATACCCCCGCCGTAAGACGCAGGGCTGGCAGGCTAGCTACTTGCCCTTTTAGGCATCAAGTTCACATCAAGCTCCGAAGGGCATTTACATCTTTAAGCTCAGCTTTCAGCTACCTATTTATTCTATCATCTATTATTCAAGAAAAATGAGAGAAATAACATATGTAACCCTCCAGGCTATCCTACCATGATCTCAATCTTGTATAGCGTTGAGAAATAAAGCGTTTATAAGACGAATCTATGCCGTAGAGATCGTCATATAAGCACCGCCAACACGGGACGTGTCTATTACTACCCATCTTTGAACTACCGTTAAAGCATATAAACAATACGTAGGAAGGACTTAAGAGCTCAACTGAGAAACCCCAAAGCTATAAAGCTAGAAACATATCCATAAGAACATTCGTCTTATGAATTGTCCTAGTCCTTATAGTGAGCTATTAATTTGCGATCTAGTTTGAGGATCAGATCGATGGATTTGCTTCTCTCCAGGCCCCTCTGCCCCTGCAGGTTCAATTTGTCGGGCCACATATGCTAAGGGTGCCTTGTGCTTGTGTAAGGGGCACCGTAAAATTTTTAGCGAATCACTTCATGTGATTGCGCCAGATCTGCAACACCGGGCATCTTAAGCGGACCGCATTCATGCTCGCTAATTTCATACCGAAGGAACCCTTTCGATCTAACCAAGAGATGACGAGGTCTTGGCAGGGGACAGGATGCCCCACGACACGGGATTCGACGGGCAATCATCAAGAGAGGAAGACAGATGTTTGGCCCGAGATTTACTCCCCAAACAATCATCTGCTCTTTCTCTATATAAGTTCCTTGACACACCACGGCTCCGAAATATTCTGGTTCTAACCCATCCCATACCAGTCAGACAAATCCTCACCCGTCGGCAGAATGCATTATACAACGTTGCTCAGCTTGTTGGCTGTACCAGCCATGTCCATCTACTCTGGTCTTCAACCCAGAGAGTGCATTTTTCCGGCTAACTTCACGATCACCAACTTTGAAGCTGTCACAGACCATCTTGATAGTACGAGGAACTATACACAGTTCTCTTACTACGACGTGAGCACTGGTCTCAACACCACTTGTGATCACAACGCAAACTCGAAGCCCAGCACGGTGAACCCGGGTGCCTGGCCCTGCAAAAACGAGAGTGTGGTTTTCAGGTTCGACATAAACGAACCGAACCCAGAGTTGGTTCTCACTGAGATGTTATGCCCCGAAAGGTGAGTCTACCATTTCCTCATTTTGCTCATCCTTTTATGCAGCGACATGATGTCTAAGATTAACCGCGATTATAGTAATGCCAAAATCGAAGCTACAGGTTCTGTCAAACCAGACCTGAACTGCAAAAACCAGACTTTTGAAACGTACTGTGTCAGCATGACCTCAATGACTGGTGACTTTGTCAGTCTTGAGCCTGCACCGCCGGGTTGTCGCTAGTAGTTAGCAAGTTACGGGAAGAAACGAGACGATGGCATATGGTGTTACCGACGCTCTCGCTTACCCGGGAACGAGTTTGCGTCTAGGAAGAGGCCTGGAAGAGTGGACCATTGGAAGTGGTGATGCTGCATTGATTTTAGAAAATATTTAAAAAGTAGTGGTGCGGTGTATTAGCTCATAGCTTATGTATTCCGTTAACATGTAATTCGATGAGGTTAAATCAAGATTCTTACTAACCTATGCGACTTCTAAATTCCTACGTGGTAAAGCGCAACGGGAACTAGGTAGCTGGTGCTCGATCTGGACAAAAGGCTCGATCCAGCAGGTACCAAGCATTTACCCCGTACTCGTGTACCCCACACTACCAGCACCTCTAGTGGTGGCTTCTCATTGGCCACCACTGCTGTCCACATCGTCATTCCCTGAAAACGTTAAAGTGCCTCCCCAGCTCTCTCGCCCCCTTAGCCAAATAACGAATGGCCACACAGTCGCCAAGCATGGTCCGAGTCTATCAACATATTTAGGAGCTGGGGTTTACCCTTCCCGCCTTTTCTACTCCAACATCTTCGACATCATACTTATGGATGAGACCCTGAAAGCGTTGGCGCAATGTTTAATGCACAAGTGCAATGTCCAACTAAACACTTTAGGTTCTCATCGCTCTTCTACGTAACACCTAATCAGCACCGTCTTCTTTCTCGACTTTCTTATTATACATAGGCTTCGAGGCCCTTTGTCTACAGGAAATGGCCGTATTTCACACTACTCCCTCGAGAAGACGACCTTAACTTGACGAATCTCAAAGCTATACCGAGTTCGATTCCGCTAGCACTACGACGCATATGATGCGAATCTCCTCTGTGCTACTATTATGTGTAGTAGCCCCCTTCGCATGGGGAACTCCCCTGGAGGCTCAAACCCCTCTCACGACACACGACGATGTTTCGACTCCTGACCACATTTCGAATCGCTTATTCGCATCTCTCGAACGTTTCTCTCGTTTAGTCGATATTACCTACTGCGTTGGCACGACTGGCATCGCCCCGCCTTTCTCCTGCGCATCACGATGCAAAGACTTCCCGACCTTGGACCTCATCACAACATGGAATACTGGGGTATTGATGAGTGATAGTTGTGGGTATATTGCGGTCGACCATGGAGCCACGCCGTTGTCTGCACCTACTCCACCCGCAGGAATGTCGACGGGTAGTGTTACAGGCGAACGCTTCAACCCCAATAACGAGAGCCGAGGATCGATCATTGTCGCATTTCGAGGTACATACAGCATCACCAATACTGTCATCGACCTAAGCACGATACCTCAAGAATACGTTCCCTACCCGTCGCCAGATCAGGGAGACTCTAAGCCTCCTAAAGAACCCAAGCATACTTGTCACAATTGTACGGTGCATATGGGGTTCTTGGAATCGTGGAGGATAGCCAGAACCGTCGTGCTGCCAGCACTTGAGCCGCTACGCAAAAAGTATCCTGACTTCTCGATCCACCTTGTTGGTCATAGTCTGGGTGGCGCCGTAGCTGCTCTTGCGGCCTTGGAACTAAAGGTTATTTCAGGCTGGGAAAATCTTTCCGTGACGACTTTCGGTGAGCCTCGGGTTGGGAACGATGGGTTCGTTGAATACCTCGACGCTGTCTTCGATCTCGGTGGCGTAGGGAAGCCCGTAGACACACCTAAATATCGGCGCGTGACACACGTGGACGATCCCGTGCCATTACTTCCCCTTTCGGAGTGGGGATACAGGTCTCACGCTGGCGAATTCTTCATCTCCAAGTCCGAGCTGCCTCCTGAACCGTCAGATATTCGATCCTGCAAGGGGGACTACGATCCCCAATGCATCGCCGGTTCGGCAGGAGAGCAACTGAGAACAATAAATCGAGCTGCCGTCGAAGAGCAGGCGCAGGACACATCATGGTGGGCTCGAAAGCTATGGGACATCCCTTCGCGATCTAAATTGTGGCAGTTGTTCTTTGCGCATCGAGATTATTTCTGGAGATTGGGTTTGTGCGTGCCAGGGGGAGATCCTATTGATTGGGGTCGGGACAAATATCCCAACTTCACTTCTAGCGATGAGCTGTGAGTCATGGGCTATACCCCTTGTCCGCCAGGGAGCTACCTAATGTATGGCGTCTACCTGTTCAGCTGGTCTATCAGAAGATATCTAAATTGGTGCTACGAACGGAGTAAAATAAAAACCCAGTAGTAATATTTAATGCATCTATTTGTATCTTATAGTCAAAATTTAAAACCGACAATGAGAATGGATTTTAAAAACTAATATAGGTATAATCAGCATTATTTTTTACAGTGTATCAAAATTTACGGCTCGGTTACTTTTTAATAGCTTTTGATAAAAAATCTGCAGTGTCATAATCGAGCATCCTACTATATTACTAAGTAGTTTTCAGATCCAAGGGTCGTAGCAAAGCCCGATGAAACATACAAAGATGAGACTCACAGTGAGGCTACTACTAAGTATAGCGGGTTAAGATAGCAGTGTATCTTGGCGGTAGGACAGTGAGATGTTACGTATAGGGCGGAAGACTAACCGGCTCGTGACAAGGCAGTGATCGGTGTCGAGTCCGTCTAGTCGCGTGGTTTTAATCTCTTGTGGGAGAGAAGGGACTCGTGACTGGAAGAAAAGGGTGCCAGCTCAGCCAGCACTACTAACCTTGGAAGTGGTGACAACGCATTGGACCAATGGCCCGAGCATCGCCATGATAAGGCCCTGCATGGGATAGGTATGGTAGTGGGGTTCTGGATCCTCATGGAAATGTTTCTGTATTTTCCATACGATTGCACAGCGCCACTCAGGATCTCTAGGTGCGTTTCTATGCGTGTGGTACGTCTAGGACATACAGCGTCTACCTAGATAGGTACCTAAACTCACACAAGTTATCTTAGGTATGCCACATTGATTCAGTCACGCACGGGAGTATGCCTTGGATTTGGGGGCCAATTTGCTAAACTGATGTGATGCTGGGGAGGCTTAGCACTTAGCTCAACAACTTGATGCATCTTCTCGTCTCATTCCACAGCCGGCTTGCGCAACAACTTGCTGCAGGAAGTATGCGAGTCAGCGTCTGGATCACCGGTCCGTCTCATACAATGGTAGTTGATATCTCGCGGCTAGTAAATAAATAAGTCTGGCATTCTTATGAATGTAGTAGTATGAGATCTGGGTCGACTCCTTCTTGCAAATGATGCTCCCAAAGTTAGGAGATTCTCAAATATTTCCGACTAAGGTGACACTGGAATAGCAACCAAACAACACTTTGTGAGGTCGAGGCGAACGATAGCGGGGTTAGCAACTTTAGCTATCGCAAAGCTGATGGAATTGCTGCTACCTAAGGTACTATGTATGTACTTTGCAAGGTAGTAGAAGGCAATATTAATTGAACGAATCCATCCTATGCATAGTAGTCAGATGAGGATGTATGTTGGAGATGAATGGTATGAGATTTGGCAAGCTTCATTGGATACAATCGTCGTCGCGATGTTTGTTGTTGTTGACAACCTCAGATTTTGTTTTTTTGTGCTTGTTATAGGTCGTACATAGGGTATTCCATGTACTGTACCGGGCTGATACCTGTGATTGCAGTCACTGATAGCGAGAGAAGATTCCAGGCCGAAGGCGGCAATGAGGGGCAGCCCTGGAAAAGGGTACCATAACCCGTGTACCTAAACTTCGAAAGAGGACGCTAGCAATGGGGCTGCTGGGCCACTGCAGTGGGCACTGACAGTGGAAGGGGGGGAAGAAGGGGGGTCGCATGTACCCATGTACCCATTCCTTTTCGCACAAGCCAGGTGCCAGAGTTGGAGCCCTTAGGTGTAATTTTGGCCCTGACAGCCCTGGCTGCTGGCCGCGACTGCTGATTTCTCCTCCCGCCTACTCGTAATAAACCTCGTCGATTTTCAACACCCATTTACCTCGAACGTATCTGTAAACAATCCCGTCCTTTTTTCTTGTTCTCTCTCAGAAACCTGCAAACACACGGTTCCACGCAACCCCCATCGCCCGAATCACCAACCTTCACTTTTTGTGCCTTCAATTCATTTTACGTCTGACCCTCATCTGTTGCTCAAGATGACCACCGAAGTAAGTTTTCTCGTCTACACTCCTATCTTTTACCCCCATCACCCTTTTCCCACAAGTGTTTCTCGAGGTCTGCCTTGTCTCGGCCACGCTGCCCTTCCCCTCCATCCGCGCCCACGCACAACTGCATAACCTTCGATCTAGCATTCTTTGTACAGAGCTCCGCTAACGTTTATTTCCCATGCAGCGTGAAAGGTTCGTTCATACCGTGCATGACAGCCGCGTCTAACCCCCCATTCACGCTCCCGCCTTTTTCGATGGCATAGGAATAGAATACTAATGAGCAACCCCCATAATAGCAAGACTTTCTTGGCTCGCCTTTGCGAGCAGGCTGAGCGCTACGATGAGATGGTTACCTACATGAAGGAGGTCGCTAAGCTTGGTGGTGAGCTTTCCGTCGACGAGCGCAACCTGCTCTCTGTTGCCTACAAGAACGTGGTCGGCACCCGACGTGCCTCGTGGCGAATCATCTCCTCCATCGAGCAGAAGGAGGAGTCCAAGGGCTCTGACAAGCATGTCTCTACCATCCGCGACTACCGCAACAAGATCGAGACCGAGCTTGAGAAGGTCTGCCAAGATGTCCTCGATGTTCTAGACGAGAGCCTCATTCCCAACGCTGCTACCGGCGAGTCCAAGGTCTTCTACCACAAGATGTAAGTGTCATGCTTATTCCCGTGGTATATTTCTTCCAAACCCTGCTACCATATACTAATATACTACCCCTATCTCAGGAAGGGTGATTACCACCGTTACTTGGCCGAGTTCGCATCTGGTGAGAAGCGCAAGGTTGCTGCTACTGCCGCTCATGAGGCGTACAAGGTAGGCGTTATAAAATCACAAATCTATGCTGTTCACATTCTGACGTAATTACAGAGCGCTACCGACGTGGCCCAGACTGAGCTCACCCCGACGCATCCGATCCGCCTCGGTCTTGCTCTTAACTTCTCGGTGTTCTACTACGAGATCCTTAACTCGCCCGACCGAGCTTGCCACCTTGCGAAGCAGGCCTTCGACGATGCCATCGCTGAACTCGACTCTCTGTCCGAGGAGTCTTACCGTGACAGCACTCTGATTATGCAGTTGCTCCGTGACAACCTGACCCTCTGGACTTCGTCAGAGACGGCCGAGGGTGAGGGTGCTGCCGCTCCGGAGGCCGCTAAGGAGGACAAGCCGGCTGAGGAAGCTGCCGAGAAGCCCAAGGAGGAAGCCGCTCCGGCCGAATCCTAAACGACTCTTAGTTGATACCCCCTTACTTCAACTAAACATGCGTATTCCGAAAGACTTTCTCGAGGGCCGGGGTTCCGTTGATACCCAGCTGGCGGAGGGTTCATAGCATGGGTTGGTAGGGACGGTACAGGAGTTGGTTTCGACATAGGTCCGGAAAATACGGGCAGGTTTACCTTGTCGCGTTGCCCTCGTGCACACGTCAGTAAGGGCAACATAGTATGCCTTTCTACTTGACAATGGATGCACATGTCCACAACTATTGATGTATTTCGAGTACCTCTGACTGCATGTACAGGGGCGGTGGTGGCCTGTTGCTGGTCTCGTGGACACTTTCATACTGGTTTTTTCCTCTATTTGTTTATGTGGTTTTTTGAGAGAAGAGATATCTCGTTTTTCCTTTGATCGACACACGGCACGTCCCCTAGTATTGGCCTCGTATTTCAGACCTTACGCATCTAGTAAGATAGTCTGGAGGACCGGTTTAGGCGGAATTTCCGAATGATCATGCCTTGATTCACCAAACTGAAGACAAGAATGCATGTTTCACACCCTCCCCCCAATATCAGAAATAAATACCAAAGCTCAACACCCACTTATAGGTCTTTGTGAAGCTTTATCACTATGTATATGTACACCTAAACCCTTCAGTTGCGACCCAACTTGTTTCTTACATTTTATACTTCTATGAGACATAGCCCTAGATGATGATAGGAGCTGTCTACCTAGGTAGATATGTACCTAACTGTTGATGCAGTTCATGCACCACGATAAGGGTCCCTCTAGCAGAAACCCCGTCAAGATCCTGTACTAAATTCATGATCATCCGCGAACGGCATTTAAGTATTCGACACCAACGCTTATGGTTAATATCTGACCCTGAATAATCAACTGCGGGCGATTATTAAGGGACCCAGGTTTCATTTTCGGGTATCAAACTCGAGTATTCCTTACCACACACCCTTTTATTATGTAACCTTGATTTCTGCCTCATGCTATCTCGGCTGATATCAGGATATAGGAGAACAAATTTAGTAAAAAAAAGGATCTTCCTGGTCGACGTCATAAATACGAGAGTCACGAGAGCCAAGGTAACCTCGTTTGTAGAAATTCCCTTCTTAATCTCAGCCTCAGCCTCATCGGTGTTCGGAACATTGAACCCCACCTGGGTACCTAACCGACCCTCCTTTTAGTGCTCTTATCCCCTGTCCCCACAGGGAAATTTAACCAATTTAATGGATCAATTCGCAGGGCTGATAGTGACCAGTGGGAGAACGGGCAAAAAAAAGGTCCCACGTCACAAGCACAAGCCCTGCAACTTGGAACATGGAACATTGAAACATGTGCGCCAGCAACTCAAACTTAACCATACACACGTAGATGCTGCCCTGGAAAAAGTTCAAGCATCTTGTCATCCATCGTGTTTAGGTAGCATGTGCTACTTCTTAAATCAGCACGTATCGTCTTCCTGCTGTCCTGCGAGCTCAGCATGGATCAGTACCCTTCCGCATCTCGAAACATCACCGCAGCGCCATCCGCTGAGAAGTCCAGTCAACTGCTCCTTCGCGAGTATCCTCACCGAGCAATCGCGATTGCGACGCCGACCCATGCCCTGATATTCCGGTATAGCACTACCACTAGCGAAGCCATCGCTAATGGCTCCCTCGCCTCTGTCTCGTCAGCAAGGCCCCGCGCCTCCGGCGATGGCCCCGTGCCCAAGTGCATGGTCGAGTTCGCTCCCGTATCTAAGCAACTCTTAGAGGACTTCAGACCATTAACTCCCCGCCCAATATACGGAACGCTAGGCCTCATTTCTATAAACCAGGACGTATTCCTGTGCGTAATCACGCAGGCGTTACGGGTAGCGACATTGCGGCCGGGAGAGACGGTAGAGAAGATTGCGAGCGTCGACTTCTTCTGTCTCAATAGCGCCGAGTACGATAACATTATATCGCTGAATCCGTACGATGGCGATCTATCCGATTCTGCGTCCACCTACGGCCAGAATCTTGGTCGAAGGGAGGGCGAGATAGAGTATCCGTACCAGGAGCTACAGAAGCTGTTAAGCAACGGTAGCTTCTACTACAGTACAGACTTTGATGTGACAAATAGACTACAAGATAGGTAGGCTTCTCTTTTTCCTTTTGATTGCTCCAGCACTGCACTTCATTTTCTTCCTCGGGTAGATATGAACTATAATTATTGTGCGAAGCTAATATAGTATATTAGGCCAATAGACTCCGATACTTTCGATATTGACAATTTTGACGATGCATTCCTATGGAACTACTTTATGATCAGTCCTCTAGTTCGCTTTAGATCTCGCCTCTTGGGACATGAGCGGGAGGCCCTCGATGCTTCTAGGATCTTAACATCCGCTATACGAGGATTCTGTCTAACCATGACAATCCCTCAGAGTTCGGCGCCATTACGAGACTCGAATTCGGGCCTCCCATCCTTTCTCACGGTTATTTCTCGCTTATCTTGTAAACGGGCTGGAACTCGATTCAACAGTCGAGGTATTGACGATGATGGACATGTAGCAAACTTTGTCGAAACGGAAACTATCTATTGGAGCCCCTCCGGCGTTCTTTTCTCCTATGCACAGGTTCGTGGCTCCGTGCCGGTATTCTGGGAGCAGACACCCGGCCTCATTCCCGGCCAGCAGAAGATTACCGTCACCCGTTCGGCTGATGGAACGCAACCGGCATTCGATAAACATTTCGGTGAATTAGAACAGTCCTATGGTGCCGTTCATATTGTCAACCTCCTTAGCGCAACAAAACCGGGCGAAGCGGAACTGACACAGTTGTTTCACTATGGGTTGCAGCATTGCTCATTATGTCGTGTTGGAGAGAAGCAATCTGATCATGCACTACTACGAGAAACAGACTACGACTTCCATGCGGAAACTAAAGCTGCAGGATACGAAGCTGCTCGGGAAATCCGACGGTACATTGAGCATTCCGCTGATGGCTTTGCATATTATCTTGCCGAACTAACGGATGACATGGCTGAAACTAATGAGCCAACCGGCCACCAAAGAATGGTTGTCGTGCTTCAGCAAGAGGGAGTTTTCCGAACAAACTGCCTGGACTGTTTAGACAGGACCAACCTTATCCAGACGCTCATCTCGCAGATGGCTGTCGAGGCATTCCTAAATCACCGCGGAGAGTTTGCCGCGTCGGATTTCTGGATGCGACATTCTACCCTGTGGGCTGACAATGGCGACGCCCTCTCTAGGATTTACGCTGGGACAGGTGCTCTCAAGTCCTCATTTACGAGACATGGCAAGATGTCTCTAGCTGGTGCTTTTGCCGACGCCCGGAAAAGTGCAACGAGGCTTTATATCAATAACTTCGCTGATAAAGCAAGACAAAATACAATCGATATGCTCCTTGGCCGGTTGGTTGGCCAAGCTCCTGTCCACCTATTCGACCCGATCAGCGACTTTATATCTGTCGAGCTCAGCAAACGTAGTTCCGAATTCTCTTCAACGCAAAATATCACTATGTACGTCTCAAGATATATTACAATGCCAATACTATGGCAAAATGCAGCAATGCTGACTTAATATAGGTGGGTTGGCACGTTTAACTTGAATGGGCGTACTAATGGCATCGACGAAGACCTATCTTCTTGGCTTTGCCCTCCAGAACTAGGTTCAGCGCAGCCCGAGATAATGGTTGTTGGCTTCCAAGAAATTGTTGAGTTGAGTGCACAACAGATTATGAATAGCGACCCGACCAGGAAGCAACTGTGGGAGAGAGCTATCAAAAAGACTTTAAACAATCGCGCCAAGCAGATAGGAGGAGAGAAGTATGTCCTGCTACGGAGTGGGCAACTAGTCGGTGCTGCCCTGTGCATATTTGTGAAGGCATCTTCGCTGCCGAAAATAAAGAATGTCGAGGGTAGTGTCAAGAAGACGGGAATGTCGGGCATAGCGGGAAATAAAGGGGCAGTGGCCATCAGGATGGAGTATGCTAATACCCAGCTATGCTTCGTAACCGCCCATCTCGCTGCCGGGTTCGCCAACTACGACGAAAGGAATAAAGATTATGCTACTATCCACCATGGATTACGATTCCAAAGGAATAGGAGTATCGATGATCATGGTACGAAGGACACCCTTCTCACCAGATATGACCTGTACTAACTAATCTAATCTTCAGACACGGTAATATGGCTTGGCGACTTCAATTATCGAATTGGACTATCTCGCGAAAGGGTCATGGATCTCATCCAGAAGCAGGACCTGGGAGGATTATACGAAAATGACCAGGTGCGTTTGCGAACCTACTAGACTAGGCTTTTTGTCACTAACATGATTCAGTTGAACCTTCAAATGGTCGCTGGCCTTTCATTCCCCTATTATTCTGAAGCAAGGATAACCTTTATGCCGACATACAAGTTCGATGTTGGCACTGACACATATGACACTTCTGAAAAGGCGCGCATTCCTGCTTGGACGGATCGTATCTTGCGCAAAGGTACAAACATAAGACAATTGGCGTATAATCGTGCTCCGTTACGCTTCTCAGATCATCGTCCAGTGTTTGCGACGTTTCAATGCACGGTAAATATTGTTGATGAAACACTACGGGAACAGATCAGTCGAGGTCTATATGAACGTCGCAAGGCAGAAGTCGGACACGCAGCAACGAGCCTACTTATTGACGATTCGGAAGATGACGAAGACCTCATTGGGTATGATCCAATCGAGCCCGGCCTACCGCCTGCCAGCTCGGACCGACAGAGATGGTGGCTTGACAATGGCAAGATGGCCAAGTCTACAGTTGGACCACCGAAGCCAACCAACGGACTTAATTCAACTATGATACTCAATCCCGGCCGCCCCTCGAACCCATTCACTCCGACCGAGGAACCGGATTGGGTTGCGGTTCCCAGATCTAATTCAAGGCTCTCGTCATTTTCTAGTATCTCCAGCTCGCCCTACGAGCATATCAACCACTCTACCCTCCTCTCAACATCTGCGTCCAACTCCTCACCCAGGAAGCTACCGCCTCCATTCGACCCAGCGACACTGCCTGCTAAGATGGGTCAGATCAATTTACATGACGAGCAGACACACTCACAGAGAAACGAGCCTCCGCCGCCGCCTCCGCCTAGAAGACAGACAGCCGCAAGTCTCGTCCAGTCTTCGCCACTACAGCCTACCACATCAGCTGCCCAGCCTATTATGCTAGCTTCTAGATCAACAATGCCACAACAACCTCCAAGGCCTATATCTTCATCTTCACAGGTTTCCAACAAATCCAAGGCTCCGCCACCGATAGCTCGAAAGCCAGTTCATCTTATGTCTACCTCGCCGAATACCAGTCCATCTCTCCCTGAAACCAAAGGTTTTGATTCGTTCGTGGAACATCAAACATCGAGACCGCCTATGCCGCGGAAGACCTCGACTAATATCTCAAACTTGACCACCAAACTTGAAGCTAGTAGATCCAACACACTGACAGGTGGAATGCTCAAGACATCTCTTCCCCTTCGTCCAGATTCTATCACAACCAATAACTCGTTTATGGGGGCAGGAGGACCGGTTGCATCGTCAAGCCGTGTCTCTCTCCCTGGCCTCGGGAACATAGAACGTAAACCGGCCTTACCAGCAAGGCCGCAGCAGCAGCAGCAGCATTATACACAACCGCCTAAACCGGCGAAGCCAGAACTAAGGAGACCTGCTCTTGACCTTCTCGGCGGCGAGGATCCCAACGAAATGAACGGATGGGAAACATTGAAACCAAGCTAGGCACTGACATCTGATTTATGATTCTTGCATTTATAGGGGTGCTTAGCATTAATTAAGCATGGTGTTTGGCGGTGGAATCATATCTTATATATATAACGTTTTTGTCGAGTCATTGGGTCAGAAAACATTTTCTTAGAAAAGGGGTCCGGGAAAACCCGCTGGGATGATAGACGTGGAATTAGATGATTATGAGTATATATAGGTATTTTTTTTTAAATAAAATCGAAGTCCGACCAAGTATTGTATTCTGACACCGTGGACGCTCACCATATAACTACGTACCTAGGTACCTGACTGGAATCGGGTTACGCTTACCATATGCCGAGGGATTATTTTGACGTCACAATCTCGATAAGATAAAGCTCGGTGCTGTTTCCTTCGGTGTAACTAGCTTCACAAAGAAAGCTTGAGTTAATGTATGCGTAGTGGAATGACCAACATACAAGTAAACAACCTTCGCACGTATGGATACTACCAGACTTTCTACCCTCTCTTTGGTTTGTATTGCTCAGCACACTACTCGAGGATCAAACTACCTACCGTTGCTATCTTCAAAATTCCTATTCTATCTCGGATCCTTCCGGACCCCCAATGGCTAGAATTACGTGACGGCGTCTCTCGATATTATTTAGCCTCGTACAGAACGCTCCGGGCCTCCATTTAATTGTTCTTTAGCAAGACAGGCAATCATACTCCAGCACAAGATGGCTAGGCGCGGCATAAGTGACAGCAAGATCGCCATCTGGAGAGACGAGGTTAACGCATCTCAGAAGTATTGCGTGTGCTCCGAACCTAGTCTCATACCTGCACCAATTTCACCTATTGAACCGTCTCGCACTGTTGATCCAAGCGACTACCCGAAACCACGGCCTCCCCAATGCTTATCACCTCTACCTGCCTCATCCATCCCGCCTACCACATGGGCTAAGTGTTCCTACGTATTGGATTTGAAAGAGCCCAGTCCGGAATTGAATCCGTCCCTGTCCATCAGTATATTCGACGATTCTCCTAATGCCCAATCGTTCATTGTCAGCATCCTCTCGAGCGACGTACCAGTAATGTGCTCTACGTGTGGGGAGCCCTTCGACCCAGAAATGGTCGAGGCGCGGTTTAAGAAGCGCGGATGGGCATCCCCCAAGGCACCCCCAAAATATGACGAAAGCGTTGCCTTTGCCTTTGATGAGTCACCTCGTTCGTCTCGATCAAGTTGGCTAAGCCGATTCAAGAATCATCAGGACCGCGCAGAAGCAGTCCGAAAATTTAAGGAGAAAATCGAGAGGGAGAAGAGTATCGCCGCCTCGGAAAACGAGAAATCGCCGGCGAAGCGCACGATCAAGTCATCGGTTTCAAAGCTTTTCAAATCGATGAAGCCCCCGCCGTTGTCAGATGTAGATACAACGAACCCTTCCCGAGAGACGGCGATGTACGGCACATATAGTTTTGCTTCTAGCACGGACTTGGGCAAGACTAGTATCGACTGGCTGCCTAGCGATAGCGAGGGTGGAAGGCCGAAGCCGAATATCGACAGCGCCGTAGCTCGCCTCTACAGGGCTCAGAAGCTCCTTGAGAAAACCACCCACGACAACTCTCGACTACGTCACACCACAATAGCACCCTCGGACTAAGATCATGGTGATAAAGAAACCGGATCCTGATGGGTACCATGGATCGACCGGATACCAGTTTAGGGACGGCATTTTCTACCTCAGGTAGAATTGTTTATCGTTAATGAAGGGAGACGTTCTTGCTATACGCGCCATGGTATACACCCACCTGTGTCACTGTAAATTAGGATGGATTATGCAATTACTAGCAGCGGCAGGGCTCAGCGTGGAAAATGGACTACGGCGGCAGTATATCATTTGGCGATATGTGATACCCATTGGCGTTAGCAAATTCATTGTTTAAGATATTCGACTCTTAATGCTATGTCGATTATCGTGTTCTATATATCAATACAAGTCATAGGACTCAATTCTACGGTAGCGACGCGCTCTGTACATCTTCTGTACATCTTCGAGCAATATAGCTACGAAGAATCCATAGCGAAAGACCATCAAGCTTTGAAATTAATAAAAAGAGGAGAAGAAAAAAGTGCAAACTGAAGATTTTGCCGCCAGACAAGCCTCAGATTCTATATTTGAGATCATTTCCAAAATTGGATATCCCTCTTCCTATCATTGTAATAATAATTTGGAGTATCATCACCGGCTTGCGTATCGCTACTACTAAGGGAGCGAAGTATAAGGTAACGTGAAATGGGGGATAGGGAATAGGGAGAAGAGAATTGCAGGGAACCAAATGAGAATTATGGCAAACCTTCCCTTCACCACCTCGCGCCCGCACTCGCGACCGGATTGGCATAAGAAGGGTCAGAATGTCAGTGTCGTAGATGAACTACAACTACGGTCTTTCGACTTCTCGTTGTGATTGATTCCGCAATGTGTTGGTGGTGTTCAAAGGTAATGTGTCGAGGTTGAGGTTGAGGTCCGAGAATTTGTTCTGGTGGATGGGAATGGGAAATTTTTGGTTGGTTTAGTTGGAAATATTTCTAGCGTGGCGCGAGGGCCTAGCTTTGAGCTTGCTACCTGATTTGGGAAGGCGGTGAGGTCACAAGCTTGGAGAGCTACATAGGTTAGGTACATACTTGTTCGATCTTTGGATAGGTACTCACATGGCGAAAAGGTGTTCGCGAATGCGCTATCGTGATAGTATCGTGTCTCGTTTGCTATAAGCAGCCTTGGATCGGCTACGATTCTGATATTAGCGACCCAAATAAATTATTTTCCATTTTCGAGATATGTGACGAGCCTTTAACTGATGTCTTAGATGCACCGTATGCGATGACGCTAGGCCCTTTGCGGATGACCTAAGGCAAAGACGCACAGGCCACATGCAAGATATTCTAGTACTAATGTTAGTATGTATGCAGATGTGCTCCTTTGCTCCATCGCTCCCTCGTTCCCAGCCTCATTTCGGCTTAGAGTTGCATGTGCTTTCCCTTTTTCCTTCCAACCAATTCTCCTTTCTAGACCATTGTCTGCCGACTTCGAGAAGACAATAAATTCATCGCGTCGTTGTCCCTTCCCTGCCAAACGATCGATTAAAGACATCTAAACTATCTATCGAATACTTATAAGCACTAATTCACACGCCCGTGCCCTGCAAAATCTCTGTACGACGTCAATTTAGCGGACATCCATCTTCCGCAGCCTTGCGCCAGCAGAATTATTCCAACGCCCTCGACGGCTTATATTACTATTGAACAACCTGTCGCGAAAGTGCCATAGCCATGGCAGACTTCATCCAGTTTGCTTCCGACGAGGAAAACACTGAGATTAAGAAGTTTACACTCGAGGTGGTACGTAACCGCGACTCGAAACATTCGGGATGACTTTCTTCGAGACAATGACCTAACACTATTAATAGGAAGCCGACACCGATAACTTCGAGTCCTGGGAAAAGCTTATTCGCGCGTGCGAGGCTCAAGAAGGCGGTCTTAATCGCAATTCCAGTCCCCAGGCCCTTGCCACGCTTCGCGATGTCTACGATCGGTTCCTCCTTAAGTTTCCCTTGCTCTTCGGCTACTGGAAGAAGTATGCCGATCTTGAATTTAACATTTCAGGCCCCGAATCCGCTGAGATGGTATTGTAACCCTTGTTCCTTGCGCTTTGGTTACTTCCTCAGACTAACACACGGTAGATCTACGAACGTGGCTGCGCAAGTATAACAAATTGTGTAGACCTATGGGCTTCCTACTGTTCCTTCAAGATGGAGACCACTCACACCCCCCACTTGGTCAGAGAGTAAGTATAGCTGGATGTTTCCTACCCCATAACATTTACCACCGACAGAGCAAGATTGCATACCGGTCCCCAACATCATCGGAAGACTTATACACACGACACCTCAGTCGTCGACGGTGAGAGATGCCAACAGAATCCATGACATGCTGGATGCTTTCTCACAGATTCTGCCAGGCCATGGTTTCCTACATCGGCATTGTTTGACCTTGATCATCCTCGTCGTACTCACAACCCCGCGCTCGCGTCGGACTGATTTGGAAAATTGGAACAGTTGCATACACAATCCCTCCTCTCTTGTATTTGCCCTCCTATCCACCCTCACTCCCTACGTCCCCCCATAGTGTGCCCGTATTTGCTGACCTTTTCCTTCAGGCTATTCGAGCGAGCCGCGGCTTGTGTTGGACTCGACTTTCTTGCTCACCCCTTTTGGGACAAGTACCTTGAGTATGAAGAACGCCAAGAAGCGCAAGATAAAATCTTTGCTATTCTGCAGCGGGTCATCCATATTCCTATGCACCAGTATGCTCGTTACTTCGAGCGATTCCGCCAGCTTGCCCATAGCCGCCCCATCAAAGAACTCGTGCCCGCTGATACGCTTGCGCGTATTCAAGCCGATGTTGAGGCAGAGAGCGCCGTATACGGCGTGGCGACACGGACCGAGCTCGAAGTGGAACGAGATATCCGTGCGAAGATCGATACCATATTCTACGAAACGTTCCAAAGGACTCAAGAAGAGACGAATAAGAGATGGACGTATGAATCCGAAGTCAAACGGCCTTACTTCCACGTTACGGAACTGGAAAACTCGCAACTGGCTAACTGGCGAAAGTACCTCGATTTTGAAGAGGGCGAGCAGGACTTTGCGAGAACGACTTTCCTTTACGAGCGGTGTGTTGTCACATGCGCTCTATATGACGAATTCTGGCTCCGGTATGCCAGATGGATGTCGGCGCAGCCCGGTAAAGAGGAAGAAGTACGTCATATTTACATGAGGGCAGCCACCCTCTTTGTGCCCATCAGTCGTCCTGGAATTCGACTACAGTTTGCTTACTTCGAGGAATCATGCGGCCGCGTTGATGTGGCTCGAGCCGTTCACGAAGCTATATTGATGCAACTGCCTGATTCTGTAGAGGCTATCGTGTCTTGGGCGAACCTAGAAAGGCGACAGAGCGGACTCGATGCCGCTATCCAGGTTTACAGCACGCAGATCAACACATCGCACGTAAACATCTTCACGAAAGCTGTTCTCGTCACCCGATGGGCTTACCTGTTGTGGAAGATCAAGGGGTCGGTTGACGAAGCGAGAACCGTGTTCCTTAAGAATGTTCAGTGGTACGCAGACAGCCGTCACTTCTGGGAGAAATGGCTCCAATTCGAGCTGGAGCAGCCTACAAATGCTGAGCTCGAGTCGCAAAACGGCAAGCGAATAGAGCACATATTCCAAGAACTATTAGCCAAGAGTCGAATCTCTTCGGCAGCTAAGAAGGAGCTGTTCTTGGAATACCTTGACTATCTCCAAGAAAGGGGTAGCGCGGAAGCCATGAAACAATTTCTCATCGTCGATCGCGAAATTTATGGGTATGTGCTTTGTTTTTCAATGTGTATAGATCATGTCACTAATGGTATATGTAGTCCTCCTTCATTGGCGGTCCTTGACAGACCCACGACTAAGGAAAATGGGGTGGCAAAGACTCCTTTAGACGACGCCACGAGGGCAAAGGCAGAGAGTAGATACCCTGCTTATTACGAATACTACATGGAAGGTGACTCCGGTACGCAAGGTACTGCGCCCTTCCAGTAGACACGACCTGGCCTTGCGGCGCGAAGAATCAGAAGGTGATTATCCTGAGGAGGATATTTGTTGGAGATGGTGTATTCATGGTCTTGTATCATATATCGATTTCTCTGGCCACGGGGCTTTTTCAAGCCTTAGCCATATAATAGAGGTGTGCAAGGCCTCTGGTACTGAGGCATGGGCGGGCGCGGAAGGTTTGATTAATGTATAAAGGCTGGGGTTTGTCAGCTGGAGAGACTTGCCGAGACTGTTCCTTGAAAACGAGTTAAGGAATGTACAAGACAAAAATAGCTTTAGTACGCTTGCTTTTACGATCGATTGAAGACGAAACCAATTCAATCTATACAAGTCTACAAGATGGTCCATTTCGCTAAGTGAATTTTTAGGGTGACTATTCCGTACGTTATTACGGGGATTTCTCGGAGTTCTGATTTTTGCTGACTGACTTGAGTCAGTTTTACATTGACTCATCAGCGAGAAGAATCTTTTTGATGGTGATTTTGGTGCAACTTGGCGTATTGGCAAGCTGACGGGGGTGACCGATCTAGGTTGAGATGGCTTCTGCCGAAAGCTATGGGCCGGTTATCGGAGATAAGACAGACTAGCTCGGGCAACTGGACGCGGTTGTTACAGAAATTCTGTGATGCTTAAGGGACAAGGTCGCCTAGCTTTTGAGAGGTGCGGCCCCCCCGTGCGGGTATATGTACGCGTAGTCCGTGTCCGCCCTTCCCCTAAACGTAGCGTGGGAGGACTTGGGGAGGGGACCCCTAGCTCAAGACTTAAGGCTTGACGTGCCTGACAGGTGCCTGACAAATATCCCACGGGCATGTTAGGTACAAGGATAGACGGCGGGCATAACTGTTTCGACTGTGTCTGTAGGTACATATACTGCAAGTCAGAAGAGTCGGTGGGCGGTAACCGTCCGATGTCAGATGTAGGGACCTCGTCCGTCTAATGACCAGGCCAATGGAAACTCGGAATACACGTGGATGCATGGTACATGTCTCCTGCCTCTACATATACGTACAGAGCGAAGGGAGCACAAATCTAGATTGGTATGCAATTGGCATGCAAGCACCCCTCCGATGGCATCAGATGTTGCAATCCTGCCTATCAACTATTACTCCGAAGGGAAAACGGTAGGGAAGCGAAGGGTACGGTATGATAGTATCGTACAAGTACCCGTTCTGCCGTTTAGAAGGCCGTAGGGGCATGGGGGTGCCTTATGGGCCCACCTCGCCCACTCAGAAGAAGCCGACAGAAAAATAATAGGGGTCTCTACCAATAAGAACCCCTAGATTATGCCTGACTAAACATTTTCGGGTTCTGGGTTCAGTAAACGGGGGACCACCCCGTCCTCGGGTTTCTTTTTCTGTAATTCCATGACCTTCGGCCTTGGTAGTACTACTTCTTCCTCTTTCGTTTTTTTCCTCCCTCGAAATAAATTTTGCCGTGTTGGCTTATCTTGTCCTTCGTTGACCCTCTCTTCCCTGTCCCTCTGCTGCGCATAAGGAAAGTCAAGGTAAGACAAGCTCAAGCTCAAGTTTATACAAGACGATATTCCCCCCGATATCTAACAATCGCATTTTTCTAACGTCTTATCTTCTTATATCAGATGTCTGCTTCGACCGTGTCTCGTCAGTTCGCCCGCGCGGCTCTGCGCACCACTGCCAGAAACACATTCGCAACGTCTTCGCGACAAGCTTTCCGACAGAACGGCCGCCGCTTCTACTCGTCCGAGCCTCCCAAGTCCTCCAGTTCCTCGCCTCTTATCTACCTAGCGGGCGCCGCCGTCGCAGGTGCTGCCGGTTACTACTTCTACTCCCAGGGCGGCATTGCCTCGACCAAGGTCTTCAATCCCACCAAGGAGGACTACCAGAAGGTGTACAACGAGATCGCCAAGCTTCTCGAGGAGCACGACGAGTACGACGATGGCAGCTACGGCCCCGTCCTCCTGCGTCTCGCCTGGCACGCCAGTGGTACCTTCGACAAGGAGACCGGCACTGGTGGTAGCAACGGTGCTACCATGCGATTCGCCCCCGAGGGTGACCACGGCGCGAACGCTGGCTTGAAGCATGCTCGGGACTTCCTTGAGCCTGTGAAAGGTACGTCTTTCTTAGAAGTCTAGCTCAATGGCGACTGCAATCGGAGGAAGCGACTCGAACGAGACTAACACGTTAATAGCCAAGTTCCCCTGGATCACCTACTCGGATCTCTGGATCATCGGTGGTGTTGCTGCCGTCCAGGAGATGCAAGGCCCCATCATCCCGTTCCGACCTGGTCGTCAGGATCGTGATGCCGCCGCCTGCACTCCCGACGGACGTCTCCCCGACGCCGCCAAGGGCTCAAACCACCTGCGCGACATCTTCTACCGCATGGGTTTCAACGACCAGGAAATTGTCGCCCTGGCCGGCGCCCACGCTCTCGGTCGTTGCCACACCGACCGAAGTGGCTTCGAAGGACCGTGGACTTTCTCGCCCACCGTCTTGACTAACGACTACTACACCCTTCTCCTGGACGAGAAGTGGCAATTCCGCAAGTGGGACGGCCCCAAGCAGTACGAGGACGCCAAGACCAAGTCGCTCATGATGCTGCCGGCGGATTACGCTCTCATCCAGGACAAGGCCATGAAGCCTTGGGTTGAGAAGTACGCCAAGAGCAACGACCTGTTCTTCAAGGACTTCGCCGCCGTCGTCACCAAGCTGTTCGAGCTCGGCGTGCCTTTCAAGCAGGACACCGAGAAGATCATCTTCACCCCCACCAACGCTTAGATTTAATTAGACATGAAGGGGTTAATTGCGAAGATGATGATACCAACCAACCATACAATATAGATGATGAAAGAAAGAAAGACACCTAGAAAGGAGATTAGAGGAAGATAAAGCCGAAGCTAGATCTAGACCTAAACTAGAGAGATTCTCATCATGGGACGAAGGAAGGAAGATGGACGAGTATTTAGAGAAGCGTTATACCTCAACGAGTATTGGTTATAGTTGGACTCTGTCTTCTGTCTATCACCTAGATAGCTGTTCGGGTCTTTGGAGCGAAGCCTAGAGCTGTGTAAATCGACAAGAGATGTGTATTTCCGCTCTTATATACCTTGAGTAACTTGTAGTGACGAGAACTGTAGACTTCTATGATGAGCAGGAGACTGAGAACAAGAGTATTCAGCTACTTCATCACTACTTCGACTTGCTTAGAATCACAACGTCTTTGATAGGATACAGACCTGCGTAATAAAGCCCCTTTTTGCTCCACTGCCATGTGTTCGGATGGGGTCGATCTTTCATTTGAGCAGACAAGCCTTAGCTTATTCGCTAGCTACCGAACTATGTATGAGCTTGCGTCTAAAAAAAATAATGATTATTTGTCTCTCGTCGTCGCAGGTAGTAAAATCTGCATTAGTTAAACGTCATTCAGGTGATGTTGAAAGATTTTTGCCCCGCGTTTTCACTTTTGTAGTAAGATTTTATCTCCAACTGCTTATCTAACAATTGAAGCTTCAAAGCTTTCACCTCCATATTTTCGTCTATCCAACCATCCCCTCAGCTGCCCCCTTTCTTTCTTTCTTTCTTAAGCCAATCGAGTAGGCCAAGCCGGCACATACCAACTATAGATTATCCCCGCCTTCCCCAACTAAACCTTCCCCTCCCGACGATGGCGACGCTGCGCATCCCGGCCCTGCGCAACCTCCTGGGGCGGCAGTCGCTGCCGCCGCTGCAGAGGGCGCG
>JAOXNQ010000001.1:4076998-4089910 GCA_028571165.1 Hypoxylon perforatum
GGCCCAGCAGCGCCGCTGGGCCCAGGTCCACGACGTGCGGTTTCTGGCGACGACCCAGCAGGTGTCCCGCAGCGTGCACGAGAAGTACCGCGAGAAGCTCGACCGCAAGGCCCGGGAGGCTGGCGTTAAAGACGTCTCCGAGCTGAAGGAGGTCTACCGGGACCGCATCCAGGAGCTCAAGAAGAAGGATAACGTGTCCATCCCGGGCCTCGACGCCCTACTCGCCGACGAGCCCGCTCCGACGATAACGACCGCCCCCGCACAGACGACGACGATGAGCCCGGACGGTCTATCGCAGACGCCGCCGCCTCCGCCCCGGCCCCAGGGCCAGCAGCAGCAGCCCGGCAAGACGAGCGCGGCTATTAAGCCATTATCCGAGATCCTCGACCTGCCAAAAGCCCGCGAGCTGCCCGAAAAAGAACTCTCGGCAATCTGGCGGCTACGGCACGCGTCGGACCCGCGCTCGGTATGCGCGGTAGTACCCGCCGAGACCTACAAAGTGATGCGGCAAACAGCGCGGTCACACCCATCATTCGTACTTCCCGTACCGCGCGGCGAGGGCGTAGGCGCCGAGATCCACTTCCTGCAGTGGGTATTCACGACCGAGGACGACGGGGCGGAGACGGCGACGGTGTTGTTCACGCAGCTGGCCGAGTACAAGGCGCGGGGGGAGTTCGCGCAGCCGCACACGAGCGTGACGCATCACTGGGACTCGGGGCTCGCGGAGAAGGCGGGAGTAGTGCTCATGTCGGGCAGCGTGGTCGAGGGCCGCGGGGCCAGCGTCGCCGACGCGCAGTGGTTGGTTATGCTGCTGCAGCGGTACTACGTCGATGGCGAGGCGGGCGCCAAGAGGGCGCTGCTGAACCAATTTAGCAAGGGGGATCCGACGTTTAGTGTTGAGAAGCTGCTCGAGGAGAGTGAGAAGTTCATATGAATAAATGGTAAAAGGAGCCCGGCCTTCGACCGAGATTAAAAGCAGAGTTCTTAAAGAGCGAACCTGAGAAGGGCAGATACCTAGAGGCTTACAGTATGTAAGCTCTCAAACGATTACATGCCCCAGGGATGGCTTATAAACAGGCGTACGGGGTAAATGTACCAGTGGTAATGAGAGACCAGTCAAGGGACTGACAATACTACTCACAGATAGACAAGGCTAAACAAAAATTTGCGACTTCAGTCGTACGAATATATGTATAATTTATTGATATCATATTGTAAACATGGGTATTTCGGAATATATAGCAATCTCTAGCATCTCGCCTATGTATATCCCTTTATATATCCTAGCTTCTATCCAACTTTGTAAATCTCCCTTTCGCTATAACTTGGGTCCCTCGGCACGAGCATCTTCTTTCCTAGCCATGTCTTTCAACACGCGGCGCAGCAGCTTGCCGCTGGCATTCTTAGGCACCTCGTCGACGAAGCGCACGCCGCCTCTCAACCGCTTGTGCTGGGCGACTTTGCCTTCGATCCAAGCAACAATCTCGGCGGCCTTCTCATCAGTTCGCGGCACCCCTGGTTTCAGGACAAGGTAGGCTCGCGGCACTTCCGTTTCTCGTTGCCGGTCGTGCGCTGGTATCACGCAAGCGTCCGCGATCTCATCGTGGCCGAGCAGGATGCCCTCGAGCTCGGCGGGCGCAACTTGGAAACCCTCTATTAATTCAAGTTAGCGATGGATCTCTGTGGCTAGATAGATTTAGGGACACATACTATACTTGATCAACTCCTTCAGCCGGTCCGTGATGTAGAAGTTGCCCTTCTTATCCGCGTACCCGATATCGCCCGTCTTGAAGAAGCCGTCCTCGCTGAACGTGTCGGCGGCGAGCTCGGGACGGTTCAGGTAGCCCGGAAACACGTTCGGGCCTTTAAACCACAACTCACCCTCGCCCTCGCCCGGCGCGAGCTCTTTTCCGGTATCGACGTCGACGACCTTGGCCTCGATGTTCGGCAGCAGCTTGCCGCAGGACCCGTTGAACCGCGCCCAGTCGGCGATGTTCATCTTGGTCAGCACCGGCGCCGTCTCTGAGAGCCCGTACCCCTGCATCACGGGGATCGTCAGCCGCCGCCACACCTGCTCAACCAAGTCCCGGCCCAGCGGTGCTGCGCCTGAATTCATCCACCGCATTGATGATAAGTCATATTTGGCCACCGCCGGGTGCTTAGCCAGAGCCAGTACGACGGGCGGTGGGATAGACGCGTACGTAATGCCGTACTCCTGGATCGCCTTGCAGAAGTGGTCGAGGTCGAATTTCGGGAGCACGATGACCGGGATGCCCATGTAGATGCTCTGAAGCGCGATGCAGGTGAGGCCCTGTTTTCATTTAGCTTTTATTATACAAAGAGGGGGAAACCGGAGTGTTGGGACTCACGTATACGTGGAAGAAGGGCAGCACGGCGATCTGCCTATCGCCATGCCCGTCCGGCGGGCCTGAGTGGTACAGGCCGTTCCGCAGCTCGCAGTGCGCCAGCTGGATGAGGTTGGCGACGATGTTAGTGTGCGTCAACTGCACGCCCTTAGGCAGGCCCGTAGTACCAGAGCTGTACACGAGGAAGGAGGTATCCTTCTTGGGGTCGAGCCGCGGGCGGCCGGGCGCCAGCAGACCAGTCCTCGCGCTGCGGATCTCGGTGAAGTGCTTGAACTTGCCGGACGGGTCCCGCGCGTCGCCGAGCAGGATGATGCGGTCCTCAGGCAGGCCGATGATCTTGGCGGCTTCGATTACCGTGGGCAGCATAGGCATCTGCGTCACGATACCCGCCACCTTGGAGTCCTGCATCTGGAAGGCCAGCTCCTTGACCGTGTAGGTCGGGTTCGCCGTCGAGCACGCGCCGCCGGCCCAGAGCACGCCGAAGAAGACAGGGGAGTAGTCGATATTGTTGGGCGAGAAGAATCCCAAGACGTCGCCCTTCTTGAAGCCCCATTGCGACTTGAGTCCCCTGCCGAGCTCAATCGCCGTGTCCCTTGCTTGCGTCCATGTGTACGATCGCTTGGTGTCGGGGTCGACGTATATCTCTACCGACTAGCATTAGAATACGCTTTGTTTGCTACTAAGATCAGAAGCTATCAAGGGCGGTATACCTTTGTCCTCGGGGAATTGTCTATCTTTCCGTTCGAATAAAACCTGCCACAAATCGAGATTCGGGATCTGCAGAGGCTCGTGGAAGGACTGTATCACCATTGTGGCGGTTACTATGTAGACACTGGGGGTGATAGCTATACAATGCCGACGAATCACCTAGAACAGCAGGGATAGAGAGGAATAGGCGAGACAACGGATCGGAAATAATACTACGTTAGATATTGCCTTCAGATATTAAAACACCTAGGTCAGGTATGAGGCTTAACGTTAGATCAAAGGTAAAAACGAGTAAAGGAACCCAGGACGTCATTATCCCGCGGTTACAATCTCCGAGGTTATTCGCGGGGAGATAAAAAGAAGCCGTGGTATTCTTCGAGTACCCTCGTAGCTATCCTTAGCTTCTTTAGGGGTCATGCCCGAGCGGACGGGGGACGGTGAACGGTGTCAGATGAGCCAAGGTGGGTTAATCCACAGGGGTATGTCCCTCCCCCAGTCCCTCCCCAACATTGCTAATTCCGCTTTGTGTTAGTACCTACATGCCTTAAGGTTGCTAGGTGCTTGGCTGTGGAGGGGCAGCTATAGAGAATTCGATTGCAAGCATCTGGTATCATGGACCTCAACATCCTGAGCTTACAATTTCAAAATTGTTGAGTCTTGAAAAGCTCGGAGGACAGCCCGTGTGTATCACAAATCCTGCATATGAATCCGCATATGAACCACTGCATATGGGGCTGTAGATAAGCTGGTACAAACGACAGCTTACACGCATATCGTGTAACTTGAAACCCGAACCCCTATGGCTAGCCCCGGATTTTGATGAAGATCGGGGGGCGGCGCAGTTCTCTGCTAGTAGAGATAAGCCTTTATGTCCGCTGCGGGGAATCCTGGACAGCAGTAAAGCGACAACTGAGATTTAAACATCAATAATGTCATGGAGCGGGATCAACCTTATAACCAATGCATATATGTATTGAGCCTCTATCATCAAAGTCAGATACTAGCGTTCATAGAATGCAATCTAACTAGATTCAATAGTAATATATAAAAATTGCCGTATTTGTAAAGGCAAGGCCAAGTGATTGGTTAGATCTGTCGAGCATAAGGCGTGCTTATTTTCGATATTAATATATTTTGGGTAAAATTACTTAAAGATCGTATGGAGGAATTGGGAGTGCAGTTCAAAGTATCACAAATCACTAAGCTCGGAACAATTTAATGTCTTCAAAATCATTAATATATACGTGATGTGTCTATCGTTGCTCTTTAGTCTCATGTACGGGCTGCTAAATTATATACTGTAATCCACTTGGCCTATCCCACCTCATAGGGAATATATACTTCTCATCCATATCGTCCCGCCGTTTATTCATATCTCGAAGTAAAGGAACCCGGGTATCATGATATAATAAAGTATTACGTCGAATCGCTGCTCGACTGCTCGTCGTTCTCGTCACCCGCAATGAAGTCTTCGGGTATCCAGGCTTCAACGTTCTCGCACCCCTTCGGTATTCTGCACTGGTCTCGGACGTTGCACGTCTTCCAGAGCACCTCTCTCATCTCCTTGAAGATTTGGTCTACTGCGTCCATCGCCCATATTACGTCCAGGTGTTCGTATTCCGGAATAACCTTGCTGTGAACTACTTTGACGTTTGGTTCCCTTCCCTTCTGGAGCCGCCTTAGCAGTTTCTTTCCGTCTACGAGGTGGTCGTTTCCGGCAACCCATAATGCAAACGGGCACACCTGCTCGTTGTACCAGGCCGTCGAACCCTTAGGTTTTTGATGGTGATCTCTGAGCTGACTAGATGTTTCCGCGAGAGGCCCATCCGTCCCATCCTCTCTCTCTTCGCTGCGCGATTCCTCTTTAGTAGAGAGGATACACTTATGTTTAGCGAAACATTCGCGGCCTAGCCACCAGCGCATCGATTCGGAACTGACATAAACCGGTGCAAACTGAAACATGCGGTCTTTCAAGCCGCGGTCCCACCGAGTATCTGTCCAGTCGAACAGAAACGAGAATACCATATAGCCGAGCCATCCGTAAAGCCCAGGGGGTAAAATCGCATGCATAGTCATCATCAATGGAATGAACGCGTGGATGCCGAACATGACTCGGAAGAGGGCCGGAGATATGACTCGCATGAATTTGAAATACATCTTTCCAATTAACGGTCCGGCGTAGGCTGCTGGTGCGAGAGCGCAGAACACCGTTAGCTTCTCTCCCAGCTCAGGGCGCTGTTCCTTTGCAAGAGCTACGAATGTTTGTGTCGTGCCCTGAGAATGACAGATCAACCCAATCTTTTCGAATCCGGTCTCGAATAGCACCCGCGACACCAGTGCTGTAAGATCAAACACGCCCATCTGGCGGATGTTCCATGCCCACATGCGGGGATCTGAATAATCCAGTAGGGCATGTTTTGGCTGAAACCCACATCTGTTGTTTCCTAGCCATACATCGTAACCCGACTTGCATAGGTAGAACGCTAGTGAGTCGTCGTCGTTGACGCAGTATGCCCCTGAGCTCTGAAGTAAGCCGTGCATCAAAAGTACCGGGAATTTGCGCTTCTGGTTTGGGTCTTTTAACCGTTTCCTGGTATCCCCCGTAAACAGTTCCGGCCCTCGGTAGGCTCGTTCCTCTTCATTCAGCTTGGTGTATTCTCGAGGATCGTAAACATGCCATAGATCAATAATAAATCCATCTTCGGTTTGTACCTGAATTTCTTCAATGTCCAGGCCAACCCTCCGTGCATAATACCCAACATCGCAAACAACGGGGTCCGGTCCGAATTCAGTTGGAACGAAACCCTCGTCACCCTCAACGCTCTCTTGATCCAGGGGTCTTCCATCATGAGAGCTTCGCCTCTTCTCCCAAGACTCGTCTCGCTCTTTCCGCAAATTGTTTCTCCGTAGTTCTTCTTTATAGAAAGGTCTTTGCTGATCGGGGTTTCGGAAGGTCATGCGCTGCCATACCCTCAAGAACACGCTAGGTATACTAGTGAATAGGGCGCCCAGAACAATGACACCTAGGAAGGCGGCACTGAGGAAAAACGACGTTACTCGAAAAGTCCAGCATTGTACGTCTCGGAGTAGAGATGGCGGTCCGTATAGGG
The DNA here is from genome assembly GCA_028571165.1 of Hypoxylon perforatum. Taxonomy (NCBI): domain Eukaryota; kingdom Fungi; phylum Ascomycota; class Sordariomycetes; order Xylariales; family Hypoxylaceae; genus Hypoxylon; species Hypoxylon perforatum. The sequence goes on from JAOXNQ010000001.1 coordinate 4,083,183, forward strand.
GAAGAGGAGGGAAAAGCGGGTGTGTATTTGTCGGCGGCATCGACCTTCGTAGCGAACCATCGGATGGTTTCGGCGCCGCCTTGCCATTGGCGTAGGGCTTTGGGCCATCTTTGGCAACGACAGTCGGCGATGGAACGTCGTCGGTAGCTTGATTCTCGCCATTCAATTCCTCTCTCAGAATATTTAGCTTGTGTGCTTGTTCTAATGGTACAGTAGGTAGACGGTTCCCATCGGCCGTGATGATTACTGGGTCTTGGGCTGTAATGAACTGAGCTTCGACGGCGACGGCTTCTGGATGTTCGTTGTTCTGAGTTGTTTGGTAGGAGAGTTTTTCTGCCTGCTGGGCGAACTCAACGGCGACTTGGGCGGCAGCCGTGCCAGAGGGCTGCGACCCAGAGCGGTGATGGCCGACATCAATACCCATTCCGATAGCTGAGTATTAGAGTTGAATTCATATAGGTCTGAACCATGTATACCAAGGCAAAGTTATTTCTTGAAATCTAAGACAAAGAAACGGTCTGTGTAAGGTGGCTTGAATTATGAAAGTATGGAAAAGCCGTTGAAAGATCAGAAGCAAGCCATATGCAGGTCAAAATTGAAAATCTAGTAGTGTTCTCATGTGTCAGCACCAAAGCCGCGTCATGAACTTTCTTAGAGGTTAATACAACGGCGGATCCGGTTTGAATTCCAAGGCAGTCAGCCACCGACGAAATGAAGATATATCAAAGTAGGAAGTTGGCGTGCCACTAGTATAAGCGATGAATAGGCTTAGGATCAAGTAGCATGGCAAAATTAGGAAAGCGATCCCCTTTCTCGCCCCTGTTGCAGGGATAGGAGAGGGGAGAATCTGCCAAGGTCCATTCCAGAGATCATTGATACTACGTCAGAGCGCAGATAGCGTAGATCATAGTCTGGCTTTGCGGTCCTCAGCCAGTCAGCCGTCAGAACAGTAATAGAAAAAAAAATTGCTTGGCGCTTGCTTGAGTTCTGGGGACACAAACAAACAAAACATGTCCTAGCATGTGAAAGTGAAGAGAAAATTATCCGATTCATTGGCATGAATCTGACCAAGCCTCTGACTATCACTACTAACAAAAGGGTCTTTCAACGAATCAGGTTATAGTAGCCTTAAGAGGCAAACAGTGGATGATACTAGGTATATAGTAGACAACTAGTCAGGTCTTTTCTGGAAGAATGGATTCTATTTCGCTGTTCGGTAAATGTACCTGGAGCCGTTCAGCCGTTGCTAAAGCTGATGTCAAAGCTTGAAGTAGACGATAGGATCGCTAACGCTAACGCACGAGCCAACTAACAAGCTGACAAGTTAATCGATAAGGAAGTGTTTTATTTTTTAAGCTTGCGAGCTGAGCTCAGTTGGTCCGTGCGCGTTTGTCTCAACTAAAGCACCTAAGCACGTACCTGAGAAGCCAATGCCTCGGCCAAAATAATTGGAGGTCCAGCGAAGCCGAATATCGATCACCGACTGCTCGTAGGATTTCAACATAGCTACATAGGTAGATTTTGTTCAGGAACCTTCTCTCTTTGGTTCTTCTATTGAATATTTTTCCATTTTATAAGCTCCTAATGCGAGACACCTCGCGACTTGCGGGGTCTTAGTCTTGCCTAATGATTCCCATCACGGCCCACCCTCTGAGACCTTGAAAGCTGTACGTCGCGACAATGGCCGCCACAAGTCGCGACTCGATTCCCCAGCAGAAACGAAGACGGAGAAGAAGGCAAGACAAGCCCGCCATTTCGGCAAGGCTTGTATTGGACAATCATGTGAAAGGAGATATCGGAATCTTATCTGATGATCTATTTGCTGATCTGTTTCCTCACTTGCAACAAGACGGTGAGTACTAGAGGACATCAGCCAAACTCTCTGCACGTAGCCGCGAACCAGTCTAATAACCGTAATACAGTGTCCGGCGAGGTCGAATCCGGTCAAGATCCCGATATCCATCATGTTGCCATTGCCCCTTGGACACCGTCCTCGAGTCCCCAGCGAACCGACTGGACCATAGTCCCAATCGCAAAGTCTACTGCTCTTGCTCACTCAACTGTGCAATTCTCCCCCGAGTCTCTTGCTCTACAAAGTTTTGCGACGACCCTGCAGCAAATCGCACCCTCGAAGCTCTCTAGCCATAATAGAAGCGGTATTGAAATACTAGTATTGGATGTAGCTGCTCTCCCTCTAGATATCGTGTTCGTACACATCGAGAGTGATCTCGTGAAGAGGCTTGAAGATGGCGAGGGGACTTTTTTTGCCGATCATCCATCTAGTAAAATTAAAGCTGTCGCAGAACACGACACACCAACGGACCGCTTAGCCACTGCATTGCGCGTTGCTCTAGGGACTTTGAAGGTAGTTCATAATGGAGATCTATTCCCCCTACCATTACGGCCGCATCCCGTCACATGGGTTCCGCCTACACCGGGAAAGGTAACACTATGCGAACCTGTAGCACAGGGTGTTTTGGGACCGAGCACCAAGATCATCCTCACGAGAGGACATGCTCAATCCAAGCAAGGCCGAAAGTCTGTCACTTCGTCTCAAACTTTGAAAAGTGTAAATCAAGACGATGAGGACACAGCAACAGACCAATTCTACTCCGCCGCCGAAGAGCGGGATAAGTCAGGCACGGCCAATGAGACAGATTTTGTCACAGAGACTGAGACGGAGGACTCGGAAGTCGATAATGAAGACGAGCTATCTGATGATTCCATGGACGAAATGATCTCTCTTCAAGTTCCGACATTGCCTACTACCAATGCGAGTGGCGTCTCTACCATGCAGCCGGGAACACCGATGACAATCGGACGTGGAAGGAAGACGAACGGCATTGGAACTCCTGCGTCCGTCTTCTCCAGTTTTACCGCCACTACAGCTCGTCCGGATCGTCCCAAGGGCCGCCTATTTAAGGCCCATGGTTTGATGAACCCCATACCATCGGAGCTACTTCATCCTAAACCAGCAACTGGCGATGATGAAGGGGCCCGAGTATACGTAGACATTAATTCTCTTACTAGGATAGGTTGTTTCTCTGGAGATTGGGTTCGACTTGAGTTTTCAGAGGAGCCTCCCACAAACGGTATTGGTCTATTTGGTTTAGGCAGTTTTGGGCAGTCTGGTGTGGAAGAGCCGATATGGCGTCCGGCCAAGGTCTACGGCCTCCCAGAGGGTTACTCACAACGACCGATGACTCGCATTCCGAGTTCGAAACATGATAATAATAGTCGAAGATTATCATTCTTCGAATCCCAAATGCCAAAACCGACAAGTCCTGGAGCATACATGTCCCCCTTTCTGCTCGCAAACCTAGACAATGCGCCCTACGTTCGCCTATCCCCATTGAAGAGAACATCGCACCCCCCAAGGCCAGGCCAATCCAAAATCACGGGATCATCCCGTCCTCCCTATGCTCGAGATCTCACCCTCCAACAAATACGAACCCCAGTTTCCTCGGAAAAGGCTCTCCAGACAGCTATATTTGGTGGCTTGAAAGACCATTTCGCACGTAGCACACGTGTTGTCAGATCTGGTGACCTAATTGGAATTCCGATTGACACGCAGCTAGGACGTACCCTTCAAGAATCCACTGGTGATGGTGTCGGACTCGACGACATTGTAGCTCTTGCGGCCACTAGCAAGTCCAGCGCTGGTGTCACGACGAAGCCCGACGCTGTAGCGTGGTTCAAGATTGCCCACATAGCACGGCAAAAATCGGACCAGGCCGACGAAGAAGACGAAGAGGATATATGGGGTGGCGTAGCTTGTGTCGATAGTTCATACACGCAGATTGCCCAGTCTGGCGGCACTACAAGCACTTTACCAGGCACCAAAGATAGCAATTGGCCATATTACCTAGGCATTGAAGAGGCTCCTCAACCCCTTTCCAAACTCCTATCGCCCGTATCTCAGCAACAGGTTAAAGTCACTACGCCTTTAAGGCGACGACTCAGGGAGCTCATGGCTGCCGCCACGAGTAAACGCGCTGTTCATCTCAAAATGCCGCCAGTAGCTATTCTTCTCGTGTCAAACCAACGCAACATCGGTAAGGCTACGGTAGCATCATGTGCCTGCGCAGACATTGGTTTGCACACATTCACCATCGACGCCTACGATATTGTTAACGATAGCGGAGCCGGTGGCAGTGATGTCAAGACAGAAGGTCTCCTCAAAGCTCGAGCCGATCGTGCCATGAGTTGCGGTCCCGAATGCTGTGCTCTTCTCATTCGGCACATTGAAGCCCTCACAGCAGACAGGATGATATCCGCAATGAAGGAAATATTAGACGATACTCGAGTACTGATTGCGACAACAACTGAAGTGGACAAGGTGCCAGATGGAATTAGAGGATTATTCACTCACGAACTTGAGATGAACGCTCCTGATGAGGGCGAGCGTGAAAGTATCTTACGGTCTATCATACAGAGTCGGGGAGTTTCATTGGCGCCCGAAGTCGAGTTGAGCGGCGTTGCCATCAAGACGGCGGCCTTAGTCGCTGGGGATCTGGTTGATGTGGTTGAGCGCGCAATAGTTGCTCGGGACTCACGCCTCGAAGTGTTGTCGGCCAGAGCTACTAATGACGACTCCACTGTCACAGTTCGCGATATACAGGTCGCAGGGGGTTCATCAGCAAGATGCCTTACCAAGGCTGATTTCGATATCGCCGTAGACGCAGCACGAAAGAACTTTGCAGACGCCATTGGCGCACCAAAAATCCCCAATGTAACCTGGGACGATGTCGGTGGTCTCAATAATGTTAAAGAAGCAGTCATGGAGACAATCCAGCTACCTTTAGAGCGACCCGAGTTGTTCGCCAAGGGGATGAAGAAGCGCTCTGGTATTTTGTTTTACGGGCCTCCTGGAACTGGAAAGACCTTGCTCGCAAAAGCAATTGCTACGGAGTATAGTCTGAATTTCTTCAGTGTCAAGGGACCTGAGCTGCTTAACATGTATATTGGAGAATCTGAAGCCAATGTCCGCAGAGTCTTCCAACGAGCACGAGATGCAAGACCCTGCGTTGTCTTCTTCGACGAACTGGATTCGGTTGCTCCGAAACGTGGAAACCAGGGAGATAGCGGCGGCGTCATGGACCGAATTGTGTCACAACTCCTAGCGGAGCTGGACGGCATGTCGGGTGGTGACGATGGAGGCGGCGGCGTGTTCGTCATTGGCGCGACCAACAGGCCGGACTTGCTTGATCAGGCATTGCTACGTCCTGGTAGATTCGACAAAATGCTCTACCTGGGTGTGTCCGACACTCACGAGAAACAGCTCAAGATCATGGAGGCGCTAACAAGAAAGTACGTTGATAATCTAATCCGTTCCAATTTATTTATAAACATACTAATTTGCTCCGCAGATTTACTCTCCATCCTTCCGTATCACTACCAGCTGTTGCCGAGCACCTCCCTTTCACTTACACGGGTGCCGACTTTTATGCCTTGTGCAGCGACGCCATGCTGAAGGCCGTCACACGGCAGGCGACTCTTGTGGATACCAAGATCCGCGCCATCAATGCGGACCGCGAGCAAGCCGACCAGCAACCCATCTCGACGGCCAATTTCTTCGACCACCACGCCACCGCCGAAGACATTGCCGTCATGGTCACGGAGCAGGACTTCCTCGACGCTAATAGGGAATTGATTCCCAGTGTCAGCGCGGGCGAGCTATCGCATTACGAGAGCGTGCGAGCGACGTTCGAGAACCAGGACAAGAAGCAGAGCCAGCAGCAACAGCAGCAGAACGCCCAGACGCCCGCGGCGGCCGCGTTCCCGCCCGACGACGGCAGGCCGACAGCAACTAGGTCGGTTTCGGGCAGCAAGGGTAAAGGCAAAGCCATAGCTACTAACAACAGCAAAGGAAAGGGGAAAGCAGTCGCCACGGCCAGCGACGAGGGGAGTGACGCCGAAACCCCATACGGGAGCTACGGAGGAAGCGTGAACGGCAGATCAAAGGGCAAAGGTAAAGCAGTTGCCAGATTCCAGGAGGGCACCGCAAGCGACGACGAAGGTCTATATTAATAACTAAGGCTGAGTCGGGAGTTTACTTAATTAAAAAACGTAGTAGTATGGTCCTTCCCTACCCCTATTGTACAGGAAGATGAAGAGCAAGGGCTCAAGGTGGGAGTGGATCGAATAGAAAGGTATCTATCTATTATTAGTCTAGAGAGGGAAAATAAAAAGGGGAAAGCCTTCGCAACGCAGATGCTAGGCTCTCTCGCAATCTCGTAAAACCACCAGTAGTTTCTTGGTCTCCTCACACAATTTCGTATCGTACACCCCGGGTCTATACGTTTCCCGGTCTCGGCTGAAAATGGAGTAATGTGTCCGGAAGTCAATCGGCCTGTCAGTAGTATTGTTTGTCCAGGACTTATTTCTTCGTAGTCGTCGCAGGCTTCGCGGTTTCTTCTTCGGAGCTCTCTTCCTCCGAGTCGTCTTCGTCTTCATCATCGTCGTCTTCGTCCTCATCGTTATCGTCATCCTCTTCATCGTCATCTTCCTCCTCTTCATCGTCGTCGTCGTCCTCTTCCTCCTCCGAATCATCATCCTCATCCTCGTCTTCATCATCGTCCTCCTCCTCACTCGACGCCTCAGGAACAGCCTTTGTCTTCTCCACAGCCTTTATCTTCTCAGGCGCCGCCGTCGCCGTCGCCGCTGCTATGCTGCCGCTATCCGCCTTCCAAGTGCCGCTCGTCGGGCTCTGCAGGACCGCCTTCACA